>DWEI01001092.1:0-17907 GCA_018245875.1 Mysoria ambigua | reverse complement strand
TGAACGAATGACGAAGAAGATATACAACGCGAATGTGGAGGGACGCAGGTGCCGAGGGAGGCCAAGACTCACCTATCCATATATGATATTGCGAACAATTCCCGAAATCATCGTGTAAACAAAACTAAAAGACGGATTCATCTTTATGTATTATTATAACTGTATATGAACATTATATATATATAAAATTTTCTCGTTGCACGTATACGAGATGCCTCGATTGACTGCCTAGTTGGTCATGTTGGTTGCAAGTGCGACTGCCGATCGGGAGGTCCAAGGTTCGATTCCCGGGTCGAACACTGCTGACCCGGGACGTAAACGTAGTTGGTGAAACGTGTAATTGTTCGGCATTTCTCTGCCTACCTCTTCGGTGTTACAAGCGTGAAGTTACATTATGTATACGAGATAATTACATAATATATCATTATACTTAAAGTTAAGAAAGAGGCCCGATAGCAGTAGGCAATTTATAAATTTAACAAGTACGTAATTGAAGCTCAGGTGTTTAAACTAAAAATACGTCGATAGATAATGAATCATCCATGCAAAAGATAAACTTCAGACATGCTTATAAATGTTATAGTAATTACAAATCTCTTCTTTAACAAGTACAGCTGCGTTACGTACAATCCCTCGGTGAGCAATACTCGATGATAGTTAGCATAAAAATACAAAATTGTAATAACAATTACATTATTTTACACACACAAAAAAAAATTACACAGAAATAAGTCCGATTATCCCAGCCGCTGACAAAAAGTCAAATGTACTTGGTATCGCTGCATACAAAGTTATCTATTTCGCGCTATCGTTCACACTATAAAACAATATGCAAATAATAATATAACAATTGAAACAACAAAATCCCAAGGCCAACCCTTCATTAGTGCGAGGTCGACGCGGGAGCTCCACCGCGCCACACGTCCACCGAAAACTATCCGTGCGAGGGTGGATTGATCATATCAAAATTTAGAATCAACGAAATAAGACCGTTACAGCTATCTCTGACATAAAAAAAATATATATCATAACACATAAGAATACAGAGCAATTGATGAAAATATCTTCCCGGCATTATTATATATAGCATGAAAACTTTTATTAACAAAGTTTAAATTATTTCAAAGCGATGTCCAACGACGTTCGACAACTACTTATGTGTTGTATAAACATTATATAAATATATATCAGGAGATATAATATACATTAAAGACATAAGGCATAAAGTAAAATGCATTCGTTTAGATCATTCTCAATTCCTAATTCAGGTTTCCAAATGCCATCATGAGTTATTCGGGGAGAGAGAAATATCTGCGCACTAATCAACTTGTGAAGAAACCTGTTCTTGTTCTTTAATTATTTAGTGAATGAAGGTCTGCGCGAGAGGAAATAGAAATGTTTTTTGTTCCAAAGCATATCCTGCTAAATCCTTTGCAATATGACCCCCACACTACCACGCCTCGCCCAATCTTGCCCCTTCGAACTTAATTTATTCATACTCATTAGCGAACACGTATATAATTGTGTACCATTCAAATGTACATAGACAAATATTTTTTTTATTTTATACGAGCATATTTTTACACGAATCGAAAATAATCCATGATCGTTTTGAAGGAATTCAATTCTGATCGTATTGGAGTCCGATATTATGGTTTTACTAAACTGTTAATAAATGAAAAAAAAAATTATGTATAGCTCGACTGGCATGTACTAGTAAAATGTTAATGTCTAATGTATAAGTATCAAGAACTCAACAGCCATTATTATTAACTATGATTATGGTTCCTGTCTAACACAATTATTATACGAATACATTTTTGACAATCCAAATTGGGTCCCTTGTGAAATAACAGCATTATGCATTTCATCTAAAGTTGCAATAGAAATTCCGGTCGAACATATTCATATCAACAAATTTCATTGTATATAAATATCCTTCTGCACATGCTTTTATTATCTACTGTGTCATATACAAGCGCGTATAGGACACCTTATTTTAGTGTAGAAGTTATCAAAGGGTTAAAAGATTATCAGAAAGCCCGTTTAAAGATTGATTATTTTCAAGTCGGTGCCAGTTACAGTCAATTGTTAATCGAACAACGAGGCATCGACAATAATTTACTAGTTCGTGGAGCCGGAAACGATCGCTCCACCAGTAGTGTCTGCCGCTCATTAAAATCGAAACGGTGACGCGACTACTAAGGAATACGCAATAGTTACACACTATCAGCCGGCGTCGATCTATGCGACGATAACAATTCGCGCCGCAGCTGAAATGGGGAACATAGGAATATTTTGTATGAATGTATTCGCGCGCCAAAGATACTCGCACCCTGTATTATGTGGCGCACGCTGTCACATCCGCCGCGTTCAAGGCCGAAACGTCAATAAACTGAAATACCAACTTATGATTGAAGGTTTTGTTTACCGCTCGAATATGTCGCGTTTCAGTGATATAGTATAAAAGAACCCCCTTATAGGAACGGGGTCGACGGTGCGCCGCGAGTAATAAACGCATAACTGTACCATATAGTTCAATAAGTACTTATGTCGACCCCTTAAACTTGTTTTACAATCTCCATGAACGTCTTTGAATATCTCGAAGCACATGATACGTACATTTGAGATTGTGGCTTATTGTCTGACTTTTTTCTTATCTTCTTAATCGGCGCTGTCACGCTCATCTTGCCTTGCATCCCCCTCCATGTGTCTCCCACTTGGAGGTCACAGGATTCAACTCTACAGAAGCAGCAAAGAAAATTAAGTATGATTAAAAATATTCAATCGTGATGTACGGTAACTTATGCAATGATAACAATCGACTGCAGTTCGAAATTCGATAATCCCAGTGCGCACCAGCCGTTAGGTACAATTTCGGGTTGCGTGTGTGCAGCGACACGCGCACACCCACCACATTAAATCCACCACACAACACAGACTACAGAGGTACTAGATGTTATAGTGATATTATTAACTCCTGTATATTTAATAACAAACGTATAAATCATAGCTTCTTTTCTATGGCGATTTTATACGTATTTTAAAATGTAAAGCTACTCCGGTCATTTATCTACAGTTTATTATTGATTGTTCGGGCGCATGACTCATGGCGTTCCTTTAAGCAAGGTAGGTAGGTAGGTAGGTAGGTAAATGTTTATTGTGACTATTCAAATTTTTTTGCTTACATACACCACGAGTGTATGAGTTTTTAGCAAAACCATTACCAGAGCGACCAATTACATATATACATACAATCATACTGAAATATGTATCAAAAATAAAGTTATGTTCACGTCGACGCTACTCATATCGAATGCCAAGTATAGAATAGGTTGGTGCTTAAAGCGAAAGAGGGACAGAGATAGCAGTTAAACGACGCCTACCGAGGAGCCCCACGACGCAACCTCACTGCGACGGGCGGCCGAACAACCTTGAAATAATAATGTTTGGAATAACAACGCGCCATAAGCGTAACCACAAATACTGTAATAAATGAATTCGCCAAAATTTTATGGTCCCACAACTATTGACACTATAACTGACCTAACGTCTACCGGCACACAATTTGTTTCACGTTGTCCAAACGACAGCCACTCACGTTGTCCAACGGACAACACTCTCGCAACGTGGGCAATAGGTGTAAATGAAGAACTCTACACAGGTGTAGAGGCGAGGATATAAAGTTTTCTTTTTACCGTTCAAAATCAACTTACTACACGGAGCAGGAAAGTTTCCCAAGTGTTACGTGATCAAAAGATTTCGCTTTTTCAATTATTGCCGGAGAGGTGCGATATTAGTCATAAAATGTTTCCCGTCGGACATTTACCGCGTGTTTTTTTTTATTTTACATAACAAAAATGTAGTTCTAGTTCTGTAAGGAAGAAAGTTATAGATAGGTAGGCTAGGTTAACACGTAAAAAAAATAATTAATTTTAATGGACAGCCAGTCTTGGTAACGCATGGAATCGGACGGAAGGAAACTTGGAATATGTAACACATAGCCAATTAATTACTGGTCACTACCAATGTACTTAAATGAATCGCCACTTCATTTGCATCTGGTGGGGAAAAGGAAGCAGTGTGTAGAGAATAACGCCTCACTATTTTGTAGATGTCAATTGCTTACAATTTTAGACAGTAATAAATTACATAGTGTAATAATAGTTAATAAATTACATAGTGTAATAATAGATAATAAATTACATAGTGTAACAATAGTTAATAAATTACATAGTGTAATAATAGTAAATAATAGTAGTTCTGTGCCTATCTATACACATGTGTGTAGTTAAAGTATTGTTTAACGAAAGGTAGAATGTTTTATCAATAATTCTTACACACGTATTGGAACCCTTCGGGTTTATAATGCACGCATCTTATTATGACAATCGAAATGAGAAGCGGAATGCCACACTTGCAGGTTTTAAGGTAAATCGCATTGACATAAATGCACGATGCAATGCTTTAAGTGGGTAATAATAATATTCACCTGAGCAAATCTGATTCAAAGATTGATATTATTAATTATATCCATTGGGGCCTGTTCGAAACATATATTATTGGCATTTTTTATTGCTATTATTGGCACTGTCTTCTTAAACAAGTGAAAGCAAGAGTGACTACTGATCGAGAGTTACTGACTTTGAATCCCCGGTCGAGTACTATTGGATATTTAAACGTAATATTTTCCAGGTCAAACGGTTCTAGTAACGGCTCGGACTTTGGATTTGTAACTGGTGTGTGATAATAGACTCACCATATGTCCCTAGGTCCCAATCTAAAAGCACAAATTGATGACACGTGGGATTGACCTACACTCCTCTGCCAATCTCTTCGGTGATTTTAAGCGTTATGGTATGTATCACTAGTTATAAATTATGTATAGAACCTTACAATGATGGGTAAGGTTCAAGAAATACATGTTTGGCTGCTGAATTAATGCCCAGGTGGTCAAACAAAAAAGTCCGCATCGACCGCCACAATCCCAATAAAGGAAATCATTACTATTTTGTATAGACGAAGTACCAGACAAGCCTTACAAGCACCCGATGAGGCCACACTGACGTATACGACACACAACATATCCACCGTCCCCACCAACAACGACAAGGGCCCCTTCCCCTGTTGAATACAGAAGACGGCCATGAGGCTCTCCTGATGCCCCGTTGACGTAATACCATCCCTACAATCCGAGTACAGTGAGTTCCATTTTTTTCTAAAGGTGCAAAAATCGGGACCATGATATTTGAGCCTTGACTCAAAACTGGTTCTATCCTTTCCTTCCTCATTTCTCTACGACTACACGTCTCTAGCAAGCATTGTTATAGAATACGAATCTTTTAGACTCAAAGAGTAACCAATATATGGTAACTGTGAAGACAATGAAAAAAAAAATTAAAACCGTCCTATTCAAACTTGATCTCTTTACAAAATAGACTAAGACCTTTTTAAATACATACCATGCCAGGTTCCCCATGAGTTAGGCAGAGAGCACCAAGTGCCAAATATCTCTTAACAATTATAATAGGCTTCGATATGTTGTGAATTCTATAGACACTAATATCATTTAGATATATGTACGATGAAAAATCGAACCCGGAACACATCATGCGGGCAACACTAACATGATGGCCGGTATGCCAAATAGGCGAGCCGATGATTCATATGCCTTTTGCCTTTGTTAGAAATGTTCATACAGAAAAAAAAACATGATGCGGACGATTTAAAACGTTACGATCGACAAAATAATAAATTGCAATAAGCAATTTAACATTTGAGACGCGTCTAAAGCCATACATACATACGCTTTGCAGGATGCAGTTGAAATAAATCTCTATCCTAAAATAAATGGAAGTAGATAGGGTACCTAATATTTAAACAAAATATCATGTAAACAAAAAAGATATTAAGTACTTCATATTGGTGCCTGAGGTCGTGTTTACATGATTTCTTATCAGTTATCGCGGTAAACTTGTAGCTTGCCGAACGTAGGTCTCCGCACAGATAGCACTTGTTGCATCACAAAAAAAAAACGGAAAATCATCCATCCATACGACATGCACCAGTTCACCTGAACTTGATCGATTCGTTACAAAAGTATTGTTCATTCAACACAGAACTAGGTGTCTTACGCTACATAGATATATTATATGTACAGTGATTATGTTGGGGTGCATGAAAGGAGCCTGCCCGAGCGGCGGCCATGTCTAACTGCCCGGCGCACCCTCGACATTGCCACTAATCCTTTCACCACGCTGGCTTATCACTGACGATCAGTCATCGACTGGACGAAGAAGACGATGTGATTATGTACTTCTGCTATAATGTAATTAATTCGCAAAATTATAAACCCAAGAAAACGCTTCCAGGGTAAGAGAGTTGTCATCATTTTCAACATCCGAAATTCGTTTGATTGCGTAGAGAATGATGGATGTTGAAGATACGCGTCAGATATTTGGCATTTAGTGCTCTCTGTATATCCTGTAAGAAACCTTGGCTGACGATTTAATACTATTATGTTATTACTCACCATCAATTCTTATATTTTTCTTTAATTTTCTCACATTTTTTTTTTATTGCAGATGGCAAAATAATATATTATTGTAATCACTAGAAACGAAAATATTAAAAAATGGGCTTACGATTTAAGATTTACTGGTGCATAAATAAATATAAGACAATACGCAATACCACGTACATATATCAAACTTACTTTCAATATACAACTATTATTTATCATTCGTTCAATTATCGTGTGTCACGAGTGCGTTTAGATCACAATATGAAATTGGTAGTGGTTGTAATAATTTCCAAATCCATAATAATCTTGTCATAGAGAATACGAGCAAATCAACACACCGATATCATCGCCCATGCACCCCCGTTCACAGATAATGACGAGGCGTAACGTCAATATGGTGCTGGAAAATTTGCTTGCAAATAATTCGCTCCAATCTTCAATACACCGCGATCGAACATTCGACAGTCAATTCGTCATGTTGTTTGTATGTTCAAACGGTATTTTCGTACATTATTGTATTTAAAGTCGCATAACTGTATTTTCTTTCAGTATTGTATTTAAAACGGCGAGTTAGACGTGTTCATTATCCGTACCCTCCCACACAGACTTGAATATCAATGTATTTATTCTTTGTATAAAAAATATTTTACCGGTTACGCTTTGGTTATAAAATTATTGCCAATTCTGTACACTGATAAATCGATAAAACTCTGACAGTTCAGACAAAATAAAGCTGACAAACTGGTAGAAAATTTTTCAGCATTAAAAGCAGTTTCGTCTAAAGGTGTTTTAGGTTTTTAACACATTTATAAAACATTTTTCTAAGTTTATTTCTAGCCAACGTCCTGCTTATGTACCTTGACATTGCATAAATTATAATTAATCATACGCGATAATACTGACTGTGACCGTTTCCGAATAATCGCAAAATTATTCTGCATGCGTAAAGACAAACAATATTGATTGTATGAAATTTTCCATGTTCTACGCAAAATATAAAAGCTGCTGCTAATGCAAACAATCTGATTTTAATAACGTGAAACATGTGCTATTTACATACATTACTTGCTGATAACTGTCCTACACAAGTCATGAGTTACCTTGGGAATGTGTTAACAGCGACATCAATGTCAAAGATGATATCGACTAGCTGCTCCTCGAGCTCAGAATCTGATGTTAGAGAAGGCGGCAAGGTAGCAGACGGAGGGGCCGCCTCGACCGTGTGGCCCGCGCAGTTGAAGGGCACGGGTTCGGCCTGCACCATCGGCAACATAGCTACAGAACACTCCAGAATCCTTCACTGCCACCGCTATCGAGACACACGCCTCCCTGAATAAACTTTGAGCAACACGCTTCGTATCCGCATCCAAACACACACTGCATTGCGCCACGCTTGCGACGCTGTTTTTTAAACAGGTATTAAAACAAAACACACGATTAACAATTTTAAAACAGTCCGCACGTCGATAACACCCGTCGGCGATATTTAATATCAATGGTCCGAGGAGGCGAGCACAGAGTATATTACGCAGCTAATAAAGTAATGCAATTTTCTATCGATATCCGTGCGAAACGTTCGCTACAAAACAACGATGAAAGTCAACTGAAAGACGAGACATACATATACATACATCCTTGTCATACACTACTTTACAAATTATCAACACAGCGCGGCGGCGCGGCGCGATCCGCGCGATACGGCACGGAGCGGCGACAGAGGCGCGGGGCGGCGGCCGCAGACCGTGAGTCGTGAGTCGTATCGCCGCTATAGTCACACCCACGTCTATTCCATCTCGGTAAATCTCTCTCGATCTCGCTCACCGACACGATAACAAAACTGCGCCGTCGATTAAGGCCGATTATATACGAGAAAATATTTATTGGAATTTAGATAAATAATAATGGATCAACACATTTGTTTACCGTAACTAATTAATTTATTTTGTAGCAGAATAAGTACGCTTTTATTACATTGAAATGAATAATAAAATATGTCACGTGTTGTTAAAAACATCGTTCACTTTTATACTTTTTCAAATAAAAACATGATAACGTCGCAGAAGCAACATCAACCTTTAATTCTGCCACGCATGAACAGCACATTCCTCCAGAGATAGATATAGCTATAAACATATTTGTATTTTTATTTGGTATATGTATGTTTTGCTAATTTTTATTTATTTATATATTGGGTAATTCAACAGCGTGAAATTAAATCAGTTTAACATAAAATATAAACAAAATAAGGCCAAAACGGATTACACAAATGGTTTTAAATTAATATTCTAATATTTATAAATTAATAATAAATTGAGCATATGCGGATGCCTCTGTGTGTTTGTGAGAGTAAGTATGTGTGTTATTAATATAATAATAATAATATATATATATAAATAAACAAAAGAATGCGGTAGGTACATCAATGACATGTGTGCCGTAACGATACTGTATCATGTGTGCGGAGACAGAGACGTGTCTCTAGGTAGCTGACCGTATCTATATAAAGCATAAAGCATGAAAGTGAAATGGAACAGTATTCGTGTCAAGTGCACAATTTAGATAACAAGGTCACGTCTTGCATAATAAGTTTTAGTGATATTTACCCAATTTAGAATACGACTCGTATTGTGTCTAACTTTGCGATCGTAGTTATAGATATCGTAATGGCTGTCTAGACGAGATGTACATAATGATAACCTTACATAACACTTAAACATTCTTTTGTACTCTTAATCTATGAATCTCAAGAAGAAGAAGAAAAACAATTTGTATTAGTTGCCGAGAGCGTGTAAATCTTGTTTTTTTTTTTTTTTCACCTTTGACTATGGGGGTTAATAAAAGGCAAAATCAAACGCATCAATAACAATAAAAGGCGACATGAACGCGTGTGGCAAAGGGGCAGCGGCGGCGGCGGCGGCGGCAGCGGCGGCGGAGGCGGAGGAAGAGCGGCGGCGCGCGGCGTGTGCAGATATCGGTGCAGGCGGCCCCGCGGAACTATGTCAGTGGGTCACGGCAATGACGCGGCGCACGGCCGCCGCGCGCCGCGCACTTCATTCTAATTCCGCTTCGGCCGGTGTCTTCGTGTCGACGGTGCTATTTATGCCCTAATACGTTGGGCCTGTCGAATTGGAACACCATGCGGCACTCGCCCCGGCACTCGCCCCGGCACTCGCCCCGGCGCCCGCCGCACGAGCGGCCCGACCGCCCGCGGCGCTCGGCAACGACACCGTCATACGGCTCGGCTGACATTGACCGCCTCCGATGTGTAATTCGCATTGCCACGTGAGGAAAATGTATGTTATTCTACTTGATTATTAAGAAATACGACCAGTCAGCGGGACTTACTGTTAGTCAATATTGTGTCCGTATGTTGTAAGTTATCCTGTTTGACATAGACTCAGTGGTTAAGTTAAAAATTGATTGGCTCTTGAAGCATGCATTTTTGATAACTCGCTGCAATTATCAATGCAGCAGATGTACTGAAGGAATAGTATAAGAACAATCATTTAATCTTCCTCATTTTATCTTGACTGCTTCGTTGGTCGTGTTGGTTGCAAGTGTGACTACCGATCGGAAGGTCCACGGTTCAATTCCCGGGACGAACACTACAAAATTCGGTGGTGGTTCGGAGTCTGGATATGTGCCTAATTCATGGCTATAGGCTAACCACCTATTCCATAATGGGATGTAAACGTAACTGGGGAAACGTGGGAGTATTCTGCATTCCTCTGCCTACCTCTTCGGGGATTACAGCCACAAAGTTAAGTTTTTTTATTTATCTTCATATTTTTAACATAAACCTGGTATGTTAAGTAGGGTTTCAAAGGGCATGACCAATAGACTTCTCCAGAAAGCAGTTCCTTTCCCTATTTTCAATAAACAGAGTAAATCTTAACGCCTGTGAAGGTTATTTGTATTAGTTCTATTTTGGACATACTGGGCGAACACAGAATTAGCTATATATTTTTAGATACTGAAGTAACCTGTATTTATTGAGTTGTTTTTTTTTATTTCATACGGCGTCCACTAGAAGTCCACTAAAAGTGGAAGCAAACAATTTTACAATGCCTGTACACATCATAATACGCCGAATTTGAAAAACCTATTAATATCTAACCACTACTTCTCGGACAAGGCCCTCGTGCCCTACAAAACTTGGTGAATCATAATTCATTACAAAATACAAGTGTTCCATTATATGAACATTAATTCTTGGGATTCATATAAGGAATTGTCCAAACAAATTCACATACGAGTGTATATTAAAATCATCACGGTCATATTCGTCACTTCAACCGCGGGCGATGGGTGTCACCGTTCAGGCCGCGAGGGATCGTGCCGCGCTCTATCACCACCACCACCCGGGTGCGGGCACACATCGCCCACCACTGGGAACGTGGTGCTAACGTATCATGAAGAGGGCGACGCGAGTGTGGACTCAGACGGGTCCGGACCTGGCGTCACGGTACGAAATAACTCGCGCTGGTTTTCGCAGGACGTTTTTTCCCCGTCATTATAAAGAGAAGTGAACTTTAAAACGACCAACATAAATGTGAGGCGATCCGAATATCAAGCGGGGATATTTGTACTTTTAATGTATAACTACATATATTATATACTCATTCCAGTACAAATCAGAAGCAAACAGTGCAATATGTTTATACAAAGCGTGACATATCAGCGGAAGTCTTTCTATTAAAATAACTACGAATATTACATATACTCATAACACATTCTCCGAGTTCCCGGTATGTCGTCTCAGTTTCATTATTTATCATCTATTAAGTAACACGATTTACATCTGTCTTATTAAACATGGCGCACACGACGACGCCGAGTGTAGTTATTAGCGAACGATTATCTAATAGAGGAGCAGATACCATGCCCAATGAATAACCGAGCACCGCGCGGGCCAACCGAAGGGCGATGCTGTGGTACGCTGCTCTCGTCAACATACAACACAACGCCGTGCCACCTACTGGCCACACGTAGCCGGGGGATTTTTACATGTTTCACATAGCTAGAGAGTGCTTATATGAAAAATGTCAGGTAACCAGTAAGTTTGTTTATTTATTTATTCTTTATTTAAACCTTGCAGAAAAGTACAGGAATAAAAATGCGGATTTAATGCTATAAGCATTCTCTGCCAGTCAACCTCTGGGCAGTAGGAATTGCGTGAAGGCGGTTAATTGTTACATGTTGAATATTTTGTAGGGAAGTTGTTATAATCACCAGGTACCTAATAAGAAATTTCTGAGCAGCAGTTGGTGAGCAGATAGATTTCAGCTAACTAGGAAAAGTAACATTGTTATGTTACTTTTAAATTTTACATGTAACAACTGAACTGATACGAATAGGAATTATGAAAACATAAAAAAACGTAACATCACGCCCGTAATCCCCGAAGTGGGAGACAGAAGAATTCATTACACTGCCACATTTCACCAGTTACGTTAACGCCTCAAAATGTAATGAGTGGATGAGCCTATTGCCATACGCCGGGCGCATTTCCAGACGGAGTCACAACTGGAAAGTCCTAATTAGAAAAATCAAGTAGTGCCCGACCTGGAATTGGAACCCAGGACCTCCCGATGGGCAATCACGCTTGCAACCAACACGACCAACCAGGCATTCAACTACTAATTACGAAGTTTTCGCCTTTATTAGAGACGCCTCTACGATCATACTGCTCGCCATCTTTTCAAATTTATTATCTAAAGTCATATTCGTTATGGTGACTCTAATAGCTACTTCGGGTTAAGCTTAACCACCCGAGGTTCTAGCAGCCAAACACACCATCACAATTACACCTGGGGTGCAGGTGTAATTGTGATGGTCTAATAACATCCCATACCGAGGATGTAAGAAATTAGATACGTCACTTGCAAATCACTCCACCACCTAACTGTCCGTGACTATCAGGGTTCGATTAGAAGAAGCAGCCAATAATACTTGATATTACACTGTATTCTATGAGTGTATGTACATACCTTATAATGAATAAAATAATTTGAATTTGAATCTACTCTGCATAAAATAGAAGAACGACCATTTTCGGAATTGAATTCAAATTCCCATCTCTACCTATGTCCGCATACAATCGAAACCACCCTCGCTCACCACCCTGCCAGATTGATGTATTAAATCCCTAAGCCCGTACTACGATTGGATATAGACGTAGATGTCCAATAACGTACATGGTACCGATCAATGAGCGTCGGGACGCGGACACGAGAGCGTGGCGAGTGATACACGCGGTATTACTAACGCGAAACATATCCCTCGATTGCAGAGACTCGCTCCACTGACACGAACGCTGACAACCTTCGGTGGATCGTTAAGTTGGCTCGCGATTTTCAATTAACAAAATTGTATGCGTTAAAATTGTATTTATGTGTCTCATCTCAGTTCTCTAAGGGTCAGTGTCGTAATCTATAAGGGCCTTAATCTTTCACGTCTTCAAGAGAGACCTATGTCCTACACTGGAACGATAAATGGGTTGATGACGATGATGATAACTTGAAATGATTCCTTTTTAATATTTCATTTTGTTGATATTTAATGTCTTTCTGTAATTCTTGATAATATTGTTGTAAAATTATTGTTGATACTGCCTTAGGTAGCCATTAAAATGAGAAAGATCATTTCAAAATACATAAATATTGAACTTGATCTATATCCATATATTTAATATAATAAAGTGTCTTGTTTGTTTGTTCGCACTAATCTCTGAAACTGCTATTACGATTTAAATTTCATTTCATATATTATATAAAGATTCATTATCTATCTAGGATCTAGGAAAAAGTCGCCGACAGCAATTCTATATTTTACTCTTTAAATAAGACACAATAAGCTAGATAGAACAAGGCATAAAGGTATTCAAATTGAAGAGGTGTATTAGGACAATTTGACTAATAATAAATGTATTAGCTGAACTATTGTAAATTATCTATCTGCGATTTCTTATCATTCACACGCGGTCGAACCCGGGCGACACAACTAGTAGTCGATGTATTATATGTTAATTGACTAATTACAATTTCCGAGTCACATTAAAACATTTTACTCTTGTGCCTACCCAGAAATAGGGGGTGAGGATCCCCCCCACGTACCAATTGAACAGACAGATCGACGATCTATTATCAATGCGTTCAGTTTTGGCGTAGTCGCTGTAACCAATTACGTAAATTATTATTAACGTACAACACATTTAAAGTTACCTTATCTACACGTACCCACCCGTTCCTATGAACGCACGTTATCGAGACGCGATGAGAATCCCACCGCCTGGGAATACGCGCAATTTGATGAAATGAAACTAATAATGAGAATATAAATGGCGTAACATATTGGATGGGGACCGGGAGATTTTGTCAACGTCGATGAGAATAACACGTCGTAATGCAATACATATCATCTACGTCCTAAAAACATCAATATGTAAGGCTCTAAACATTTTATATCTTATATAGCGCCTATCACCAAAGCGATGAAAGTGGAAATGTCATCTATTGAATAGTTAATGACAAATGTAGATTAAGAGTATATCAGGTCCATAAGAATTGTGGTACTCGTTCTTCTCTGCCTACCGCATGAGAGACCTGGCGTGACATTATAAAAAGAGTAACAAATCAGTCTTGTACATACATAGATAGCAGACTTCTTACAACTAAAACGATTGCGACTTTGAAAGAAAATTGAAGCACAGAAGGTATGTAGTTATTATTATTGTAAAAATATTTAATCTCGCAGTCATTTAATATACATCTGAATAAAAACATGTCTCTGATACAAATGAGAATGCTACAAATCGTAAGTTGAAAACCTAATATACCGAAGACTTAATATGAATATATGTGCCTTAAGAAGATTTTATATTAAGAAGTACCCCACTAGAACCATTTCGCATGGAACACGATTTAGAAATTAAATTCATGTACTACACTTATTTACCTACCGCTTCGAGGATTACAGGCGTGAAATAACGTAAGCTTTATGACACGGGCACTACAGCATAGGGAACAACAGTAAAACGTTTTACAAAAGTACGGGATATTGGATATGAAGGTCCGTAGTGACATCTCACACTTGTCCTTATCACATCACATAACTCACTGAGCCAATCTATTGTGCCCTAATCATCTTTTTAAACTTACCAAGTCGCGGAAAAAAATGTATTAAAGATGAAGCAACTGGATTCAGAATCTGGTCAACAGGCAGTCAACCAAGAGCAGGAATTAAAAAAAATAAGTTGAACTGACGCAAGCAAGCCATCGGCTATTGTCTCGATTAAGTAGTTTAATTGCTACCCATATGTGATAAAGACATTTGTAAAAGTAAAAACTAAACACTTTTAGCGAAATATCAAAATAATTTCCATTGAGGTTAATTTTCATTTTATTAATAGGACCGTAACACCGAGCAAAGGGAAAAACTGTGAACGATCATTACTCAACTTACTTTATTACTTAACCTTATCAAGGGGCGATTTCTTGACGACGACGACTCAGTAGCCATGACGACATTATTACAGATAGTCAATGAGAGATCTTGGTGTACCGTCGTAGAGATTTGTACTGTACATTTTTTGTTTGTGCCACGAGCTACGAGCTACGAAATGTTCGCTACGATGGGAATCCTCGCAAGTGCGTTGCATCGCGCGGGTACGCCCGCCCGATCGATCACGCGGGTGTCGGGGCTGGGCGCGTGCGCGAACCGGATCCCACGCCATCGACCGCCAGCCAACATTCAGCCGGCGACTTTTGGGGCAGGTTAGGCCTATGCACGGTGGGGTCAAGGTCAGATTCCTTTCCCATATAAATATTAATGTAATCGCGATATAACACTTTACAACTGCATAAATATAAACATTATATGGTCAGTCAGCTTTAACGGTTCATTTCGGTAATAAGAATGCCAACAAACAGAAAACTTGAAATGAACCGCCAATAAGTGATCGAACAACCCAAAATTAAAATTACGCATTAGGACGCATAAATTGTACACAAATTGTTAACTTTGTCATGTACATAATTGCATTGTGTAAATAATGAAATGAAAAAAAAAAAACCACCGGAACAATGCGCGCTCTATTTTCAGCATTGTCTCATTCCCTATCCGACGTGGTCCCATACTAACGACCATTAGGAGTGGAGTGGAGGATAAAGTTTCGTGAGCGCGAGCCGCGGGCGGCCGAGCGCGGCGGAGGTCGGCCGGTGCGCGCGACGAGTGCGCGGCGCGCCCGCCGCCGGGCCCGCCATTGATCGCGCCGTCGACCC
This sequence comes from Mysoria ambigua, assembly GCA_018245875.1. Classification (NCBI taxonomy): domain Eukaryota; kingdom Metazoa; phylum Arthropoda; class Insecta; order Lepidoptera; family Hesperiidae; genus Mysoria; species Mysoria ambigua. Next base: position 2,103 of record DWEI01001092.1, on the reverse strand, counting down.
CGCTCGGCCACGCGGAGGCGCGAGCTGCCGGTGTAGTCATGGTGACCGCCGACCAGCTGCCGGCGCGCCGTCGCCGTCGCCGTCACGCCGAAGCCGTTTCAATAGGCTTTATTAAGACACAATATCTCGTTATTGCTCAACGTTGCTTTATGTTATTACCGTTTAATGGATCGAGAAAGTAAGTATGCGAAACTGATATGATGTGTAGCTGTTGTTTATATAGTTGGAAGTAAATGAGATTTATGAAACTCTTACAAGAATTTAGATATAAACAGTACAATGAGAAGTGCGTCGTTTTAAATAACAAGATGGAATTTGGACGTTGTAATCACAACTCGAAATAACCCTAACGAATGCTAACATTAACGTTGCCTTTTGTTCCGAATATCGAAATACCAATAGTTTTGTGAAATAATTCACCGTCTAAAATTTTAATAAATACGACGTCTAGTGAATAATGTTATTCAATCGTAAAATGGTTGACGCACACAAAACGGAAGTGGAATGGAAGTGGCAACTTGGTCAACATTATTATGCACAACAAACCGACAAGTTATGAATTCTGACCGGCCAAGTAAATTGTAAATGAAGTGTATTAGTAGACGTGCATAACTTCGGGCATGCGCGCCGAGCGTGCAACGACGACTGCGACACTCGTATAATTCACCTCGTTGATAACGCTGGCCGTTAGTTTTTTTTGTTTAATGAGTAATCCGCCGCGACCCCGCGTTGACGGCGGGCTGCGCCTCGCTCTCTCCTTTGTCCTCAGTGTGAACAGTGTGTCAGCGTCGAGTCCAGATGACGGGCGCACGCATCGCAGGCTCTCTATTTAGGTAGCATTTGTTCTATCAACTGAGGTGCCGCATTATTTAATTATCAAAGAGAACCTATTTAAAATCAATATTTGTTTAATGAGCGGCTCGTAGGTCGTGTCGTATGCTAACGCCTGCCTTTTGAAGGATCACAGGTGTGAGGTTACGTTTATATTTCGTTCGTATAACATCAGGAGCAAAACAGTGTTATTCTCACAAGGAGATTGGAGAATGATGTTAAATGTAGTAAGATTAAATACTATCTGAGTTCACATTCCCTTGGGTCAGCTAATAGATCGAAACTAAGGAAACAACGTAGAAAAGCGCGCACCAACTTCGCACGCGATCACGTTGAAGACGAAGACGTTGGAATTAGTACCAATCTAGTACAGGGGCCCTTGCGACCTATCTGAACGTAACTTTTTTAAATATTTGTATTTACATGCAAAATAGAACAGACTTGATCACCGTAAAGCATAAAAAAGCGGCAATGCAACAACAATAGATGATAATGTGAGAGGCGAAAAAACCGACCCTCGATTCACTGAATTGCGACTAGCAGCACTGAACGATTATTATGTCTAAGGACGTCTCGAAACCATCGTAATGTTCGATACACCTAAGATTGGCTTAAATAATTTTGTCAGATTTGTAATTCCTACATTTATACAAGAGGGATAAAAAATACTGGTAATAATCTATAAATATTAATTGAGAACTGACTGAACAATCCATAGCGGGAAATCAATGTCCTTGAAATAATGAATTTGCACAAAGCTTATATACTTCGAACAGGAAATAATTAACAAGGAATGTTTAGAATGATTGGCGCTAGCAGGTCTCGGCATGGAGCGGACCGGCTAGGCAGAGCTAAATAGTTTGACCTTCTGTGTGCAACAACGTAGGCGGTGCGAGAAACTGCGCTCTGCAAGCCCCAATCCACTAGCCCAGTGTGGGGATTATGGGAATCAGCCTTCAGCGGTGGCTTACGTCCAGCAATGAACTTCAATAGGATGACGATTTTAAATTTTATCATTCCAAGGGGAATCAAATAGGGAATACAATTTTACTCTAAAGTTCGCAAAAATGAGTAATCAATTAAGCTTAAGACCCCCACGGGATCCAACTTCTAGAACGCTTGCATTTTTCATAGAAACTACGGTGTCTAACTGTTATTTCTTTATTAAATCCGATGTCGAGCAATCAAACTGTTCACTCAATGGTAATCAGTCACCGACGTCGATGTGCATTGCCACACCGGAGGCTTTATCAACGCGTCACCAGCCCCTGC
>DWEI01001091.1:0-17912 GCA_018245875.1 Mysoria ambigua | reverse complement strand
GTTGTCGGTCGCTCGAGCGATGTGGCCTGCCCATTGCCACTTCAACTTGCTAATTTTGAGAGCTATGTCGGTGACCTCGGTTCGTCTACGGCTTTATTGTTTCTAATTTTGTCACGTAGAGAAACTGCGAGTGTTGGTCGATTATACTTAAATGTACAATGTGACACACAATAATAAAACAATGTACAACGAGGATCTTCCGGTGCGACATAATTGATTTATAATGAACCTTTATACGACATTGGCAGAGTGCTGTACACTGGAACATTTCACGAGTTACTCTCACGTACCGTCACGGAACAGCTGGTAAGCCTGTTGCTATACAGCACTACTAGATTTTGAACTACAAATTCTAGTTCTAGATCCAGTATTACGTTGCCTGGGGTTTCATTCCGGGACCTCTTGATTAGTGGTTACGCTCACTGCCAACATGGCCAGTCAGGCTGTCAGAACAATTTAAATAATAATTAAAATAGCCTGTTATGAAATTTGCCAGGACACGGTTTGTATGATGCAATAACTGTCATCATTACGTCGTTGTCTATATACCGGTTAACACATGAAGTATTGACCTTTGGATCCCTTTTTACGATCGGTGCGCGAAAAGAACGGTATGAAACTATTTTGAAGTTCAGGCTTAAGATGGCAGCAGAAAGAGAATTTGCTATAATATAATGCACAATAAATATGTAGGTACCTTTTTTTTATCAAAAAGCCAAATTACGCACACTAACTGAAAACATGTTTATACAATATTGCACGTACTCGCCTGTTGAGCTGTTGATAATATATCGATATTATCACTTACACATATCGGTATTTATCAGTATTATTTAATTGGACGATATATAAATAGTTTGACATTGAAATATAGATATACATGGTCGATATTTTTGTCAATAAATTATTTAAAATTTTTATTCGTAAATTATTTAATCTATTCCATTAAAAGATATTATTTTACATAATCCAAATTTTTTGGTATTGTTGTATGTTTCTTAGTATTTTCTGTTACAATAACCTTAACATTGAAACTGGATATATGAGTGAATTATGATGGAATTTCGACCACCAGGCGGCCACTAGTAATTGTTATTACGTCGTAAACCAATTGTCGTCTTCCATTTTATATAAAACTAGCCGACCCGGCGAACTCTGTACCGTCTTTTCAAAATTTTTCGTCCTTTTTTTCCTTTTTTCCAAAACCTACCTTAGAGTGTTCTGTATTCCTCTGCCTAGCTCTTCGAAGATTACAGACGTGGTTTTACGTTTATTCTAATTAAATCCGTAGAAGCCTGATGGGAATAACTGATCTAGTAATCATTGATCAGTTATTAACCATATTATATTGAAAGTAATAAAAATATTGAAATTACTAATATGGAAATTAAAAAATAAGTGTTGTTCGGAGAAGGGAAAAATTTAGGGTTGTATGTATTTTTGAATGGTTTATCATGAAAAAATTAGATCAAAATATTTTGTCAGAAAAATTAAAACATTTTTTGGGGTGAACCACGCTTACCATTTAGGGGTATGAAAAATATACTCCTCTGCCAATAGCTTCTAGGATTTAAGCCGTAATTTTACATGTATTTTGTAATATTTTTATTCCTTTATATTGTACAATATTTCATACTTTTATGATTCTTTATTTACTTAGTCCCTCATTTATTTCAATAGTCAGCTTTCCTAGTATTTATACACTATTAAAATAATCAATTTCAATGTATAAAAGAAATTGAAGAACTTTATAATCAAAATGTACTCAAAATAAAATATGCATGTGAAGATTAATAATAAATAAAGTTAATATTGTTTAAATCACTAATTGAGCAGACCTTTATAGCTATCTGTTATAATTATATGTCTTATTATATATCATAAAGATAATTCTACTCAATTATTCTAAAAATGTGTCTGCTGATAAATACATTAGTCTGCCGGCAGAATTAAAGCGGGAACGTCATGTACGAGCACAACAACTTGAAGGGCAAGGTTGTAGTGGTCACTGGCGGCGCGGCGGGGCTCGGTTTTGAAATGGCGAATCAATTTCTACACAAACATGCGAAAGTTGTTATCTTACTTGACATTGGGGAACAACAAGGTAAGGAGGCTGTACGAGTTTTGAATTCTACTCACGGAAACGACAAAGCTGTTTTTTACAAATGCAATGTCACTAAGGACTTGGAGCAGACGACAAAGATTATCTACGATACTTACAAGTATGTAGATATACTGGTCAACAGTGCGGGGGTTTTAGACGAGATGCGGATAAAAAAGACAATTGATATAAACGTTACTGCGTTGCTTGAATGGTCGTTGAAATACTGGGAAATGATGAGGAGTGATAAAGGTGGTAAAGGTGGCACTATCATGAACATGGCTTCGATTTGGGGGTACAGGTCTGAACCGTTTTGTCCGATTTATCAAGCGTCCAAGTTCGCTGTGATGGGCTTCACAAAAAGTTTGGGTCACAAGTATAACTTCAATAGGTCAGGAGTACGGGTTGTTGCGATCTGCCCTGGACTGACAGAAACGAATTTGACGAAAGAATTTAGGACATGGGATGATGGTTTTGGCGATGATTTAAACATTTTCCTGCAAAAACAACTCTGGCAAAAAGCTAATGACGTTGGCAAGGCTGCAATAGATATCTTCGAGAATGCTGAAAGTGGAACAGCCTGGCTAAGCGAAGGAGCAAACCCAATAAGCGTAATCCCTTGATCGATCGTTTTAAATTAAATTCACTGTATAATTTTTAACGTTTCTGTCCAAAAATACGGACGTTGACAAATGTCACCAAAACTACTTTGATTCATGTATTTGTAAATGTGGTGTTTTAGAAACGAATAAAAATTAATATTAATCCAGCAATTGTTTTTTATTAATTTCAATGTGTTATGAACATTTCTAACAATACGAATACACATTAATACGAATGCACATTAATACGAATACAATATTAATACCATATGTACCATATTTCATCTTGTTAATCTTTAACAAGATTAACATTTTTATATATTTTTTACTACAAAAAAATATTAAGCACTAAAATTGGAAAATATCAGATTATATACCAAATATATTTAACCTTATATACTGTCTTGTAGCGAGAGCTTGTTCCCTAATCAGCTAATGTCTGAACGTGGTGGTGGAGATCAAGGGCGGGTCCAGCTTTGGCGCCAGGGGGTCACATAGTCGTGATCCAGTCAAAAGAATTTATAATTAGATACTAATTATAATAAATACAAATAAAAAGTAGATATTTCATTCATAAATGTAGGTAAAACCTGTATTTAAAAAATGTTCCATACGTACCAAATGTTCGATGCGTGCGTATCAATAACAGTATATGTATTAATTAATTTGTATATTCTAAATCATATAATCAATATAACTTAAATCAGACTAAAGTTATTTTGCAACAATTCACGTCGTCACGTCTTACAATCTCCGACTCTATTCCAGCTGTTGATCACGAAGAAATGACTGGGAAGTCACAATTTGTAACAGGAACCCAACAAAAGTAACGCTTCATACTAAATTACTGGAACGTTCGCAACGAGGCCAGAGAGCGTGGCCATTGCCGGGTGACGCAGCTTCGTTTCAAATCCCAAATAAATATTCATAAGTACAGTTAAATAGAAGTATATCGGTATATAGAGTTAAACAGAGACAGCATATTATATAAGGGTTTAGCTCGGGGCTTTAATCCTGTCCCACCCTTCTGTGTAAAAAATGTGCGTGTGGTAATTTGACGACTTGCGCGGCAACAGAGGAGGGACAGCGCGGGGAGCCGCACGCGCTGTCGTTAAGTATTTGACTAGGGTATCGGAACAACGCTGCAATCGTAATCGCAATTCGAATGTTATATTCAGTTATATAGTTATCTTGCATGTTTTTGCAATAACATTGTTTTGATTATTATTCTGCGTTTTTAAAGAAAACCGATACTACAGACCTGACGAAATACGGCCTACAAATGTCGGGTTTGTACATCTATTTCTCGATCTCATATCTGCCGTTATTACTTCATATCCGAAACATTTCACATGCCTTTCACAACCATGTACCTCCTAAATACATTTCACTCACAGCCAATTTTTAGAAGAAATATTCAGTGTGTATATATATGTATGTATATGTACCTTGTAACACCAGCTGATTGGGATGATACAATGTAAGAATTTGATTATACCAAATCATTGCATTAAAATATGAAATAAGCCGGTCTCTGCTGACTGACCGCATATTTCCATGTATATGCGAAGCTCAGGCCGTCTCTCCCGAGCGCGTAGAGACGTCGCCGGCCACCCTATCCCACCGACCGTACTTAACAATAACGTGACGAATCTCTCCCGTGACCGTTGCCCCATTTGACAAGGCGTTCGGCACAGTTCCCATCGCAAATCTCGCGTGACATCCCCGCAGATTCACTGCTCGTCGCACCTCGATCGGGACCGTGCCAGAAGTTGTACAGTAAAAGTGAATATTAAACGATCCAATGAAATTCTATGGGATACAATATTGAATAGAATTTCTTGACCAAAAAATAAAATTTATTGCTTTTGCGTCTCAAAAGTTACCTTATTCCAATCAATTCGTAATTATAGCATAACACATCGCAACGTGCGCGTACTGTCATTTGCCAAACAACGTTGTGTAGGCGCCTTCGTGCCACTACACGAATCAATTCATCGTCACATCGTCGTGAGTAGCGATAATAAACTACTGCACTATTATAGTAGTAATAAAAACGAATTACTGCTTTCCGGTCACGAGTTTATATATTGACGATGGGACATCAGTAACTCGAGCTCGTTATAATTGGCCAGTAGCGGAGCCCAGGTTTTGTTCAATCGACACAACATTACCGACTGCCTCATTGGTCGTGTTGGTCGCAAACACGACTGACGATTGGGACCAAATGTTGGTTAGGACATTAATGCGGTCATCCCAGAGCATCGATCTCGTCACTGGTCACACCTGCCGCCTTTCGGCAGCAACGAGCCGAGCGAAAGCTTCGCCACATTACTGCCCATGTGCTGAAAGAGACTCAGCGGGGAAGAGAAGCACTGGTAACCACCTGCATAGCGTGCAGCATGTAGCTCATGGGGTAACGTTAACAAACCAGTAACACAACACGGTGCGGGTGGATAACGTCCCCACTCGTATCACAGTGTCAGGTGGCGTTATATTACTGAGTACGATTAAACCAGAGTTTAAGTGGCAGTAGAAATTTATTTGTAATAAAGTGTTCATGTATTATGTGATACGTACAATGACAATAAATAACGCAACCGACGTGTCCGCGGATTTTCTCCGCGTTGCTGTTGCACTGCGTCGAGTGTTTTGAATGTTGTGATGGCTACAAACAACACCATACATTTGTCATACTAATTGGTATAACTCGCAGAAATAAACTAGGCGCCTTGTGCAGCGACGACAGGGGAAGCATAGTCCGCGCAAGTGACATTTATGTGTGCATGTTTTACGTTCTAACTCAAGTTCACTAAGGAACGGCGTTATAATAAGCTGCGTTATGTATTAACGTAAGGTAACTTCACGCCTGTAATCCCCGAAGAGGTAGGCAGAGGTATGCAGAACACTCCCACTGGTCCCAAGTTACGTTTACGTCCCAATATGGATTAGGTGGTGAGCCTATTGCTATGCATCGGGCACATATCCAGACTCCGAAACATTGTTATAAAATCTAAATTAGAAAATTTTGTAGTGTTCCACCCGGGAACCTCCTATGGGCAGTCGCACTTGCAACCAACACGACCAACGAGGCTGTCTAATGGCACCTAATGTATTAAGTTAAAGTAAAAATATATGAGCGTCCACATTTTGAGTATTGATATATTTAACTCGTTTATTTATATAGCCAGACTTTATAACATCTACAGGCCCTATTCAATAAAGATAAACTACAAGGACTCGATGATTATTTGTTTGTTCGCTCAATTGTTTTAAATACTTCACCGTTTTATGTGAATAATGATCAAGCAGTTGACTTTGAACACATTAACCGATAGTAGCTATGAGACGCAAATAACATTGATAGTATTGTTATAAATTCTGTAGTCGATTTATTGATACATCGAGTCTGTCCGACCTTTGTCAGTTTTATCTTAGGTCACAGAAGTCACAGTCGTGGAGATATAGAGATAGTGACCGTGAAAGCCGGAATATTAAATGACATTTATAAATGCCAATAAATATCGCTTCGAATGATACTTTAAACTTTCATAGTACATAATAAAATGACTGCAACTCAGCAATTTAACAAGTGACTATAGAGAAACTCCAAACGGTCGCGCGTCGCAAGCTCCACAGGAACACAAAGTCGCAACTCCTGCAGGTTGGCCAATGTTGGCAGTTCTGTTCGCGAAAATCTTTCGGCCGACCGCGCTCCAACCGACGTTGATAGTATTCCTGCTAGTACACGTACTGGATTGACACATCACCATGTACTAATATAGTTATTAGTACGCCTTCATTTCTCTGAACCCTGTACTTAATATTAAATTATGGTTTGCGGATATGTAATATTTTAATACTAAACTTATTATTAAAGTAGTTCAAAGTAAACGAAGCGCGTAAAATCTTTAATTCTAGAACTGTGTATCACCTGTTGCTATCCCGCTTACTCCATAAAGGGTTTCTGGCGAAATTATATATTTTAATAAGATATAGATGAATAGATTTCTATTATATTTATTATTGTTTCCATGGAAGAAATATTTAGTTATAACATTATATAACGTCACGACTGTATTCTTGAAGAGATCGGCAGGAAACTGTAGAACAATGCAACAACTAGTTACTTCTAAAAAAGTTAAGGTACATAAATTAAATATAGTACCCGACCCGGGATCAAACCAGGAGCACTCGATCAGCCGGAGTGCGCGACTGGACTAACAAGGCAGCCATTAATATCTGACGTAGAATGACATTTTATATACCTATTTGAAAATAGGTTCTAAACATAACAATTATAGTAAACATTATAAAATCCGACAGCCTTGTAAACGGATGTGACACTAACGATAGGTACCGAAGTCACTGAACCCGAACTGATGATGCAGGAAGTGGCCAATGTTTATCATGTCAGTACACAGCAACAATGCCGTAAGATGTTTGTATGGGTTTAAACACCGTTGGATGTATATGAAAGCATTCTTTGAATGTTATGTAAATACTCCCTAATAATATGTTCTTGTAGCTTCTTGTAGCTTAAGTTGACGATAGTAAACTACGATTTTTTTGTAAATATATCCGATTACCTTATTTAAAATAATAATATTGTCTAAATTTATATTCTTTTTTCTACTTTATACTTAACAACTTGTTAACGCAGTAATGTATTTACGTTATTATATTTTTTGAAAATGTATCGTCACAGGACACTTCCACGTTTCAAAGGTTACGTAAAAACCTTATAATTTGTTGTATGATTAGACTTTTGGTCGCCTGAGTTCAACTGTCTACAAAAAGCTGAAGCACTTTGGCATTCAGTAAAAGGTGGTACTCACGATCTTATAAGTATGGTTAACATTTTAACATTAACATTCGCTTTAAAATTTTGTTAATCTCCCCATGAACTAAGGCGCACTACAACATTATCAAAGATTGAGATAGCGGAGCAAAGTGGAGAGTTCTTTTTTTTAGGAAACATGAAGCAAATTATTGGTTAGTGCTAGGATTAAAATCCTTCGAAGACGCCTAATAGTTGCTGCTATTACAACCGAGTGTACAGTAGTACAGATGGAATGGAACAATGAATGACTTTTTCTAAGACTTTAATTAAATTTGTCTTCAGCGGGGCAAAAGGACAAATGGTAATAAATGCTAATGTTATTTTATACTTTTATTGCCCTCAGTCAGATGAAATTAAAAGTATAATTGGATCCTGAGCGCGAGGGCTTCATGTAATTGTAACTGAAGCTGTAGGCAAAGAAGATCTCTCGCCACACTGACTTTTCGTGTATCGTGTATAGTCTTTGCTTCGTACGTAGCTTTATCTCGATTTGCACTGCGCGTAGATAGGAGAACACGATAATATGAAATATCAGTACATACATAAGACGCATATACATACGACGACCAACGAGGTTGCCGAATTGTGGATTTTCAATAATTTTTCTCCAAGCAACTTTCTAAAGTTTTATAGTACCTATATTCTATTCCGAAACAAAAATTGCACCTGGTATATAATTACATGGAAGTAAACATTATCTTTGTAATTAAGCGCATTAGTAAATAATATTTTAAATAGGCATGAATCTTGAATTGACAAAAATGACTCCGGTTATTTTATTTGTTTCTCCGTGTGATACTTGTAGGAAGAATGATAATATTTTAATATACTAAAAAATATCGTAGAGTACGTGCGCGCACGGCATTGTCAGATGACAGCGTAATAGTTTAGAACAGAAGTTTAGAACCCCTCGTTATGTAGTCGTCCCTGACTGTTCTACAAACATCATGTGTTTCAAAGACATCGGCATACTTCAGCATTCTTGTTTATTTTCCCAAAAGTGCGTGAAGTCTGTCCAGTGTATATCGAACGGCGAAATAACTAAAAAGCTTTTTAGCAGTGGTTCCTCTAATTCAGAACTGTGCCGGTTTATCGGTGCATATCCTTTACATCGTCATCTGATCCTAAAGTAGGTTCGAAATATTTGACGTAGCGGGGCGCCGCGTTCGGTGGGTGAGATCGCTAACACTTGAACCAGAACGACCGTCAACTGACATCCCACAATAGTTATCGCACTAATACCTCCGGGTAAACCGTCAACATACAGATAACTCCTGCTATAACATTATCACGACTCGCTGCAACGACATCTCGTGAGAGGCTATTTATTAACGCTGTCAACGAACTACTGACATCAATATGATATGACAGGATATGATAAATAATCATATCCTGTTTTAAATTGTTTTAAATGATAAATATTAATATCCTGTTTTTAAATTGGTATGTTAAGCGCTACTGCCGATCAAGATGTCCAGGATACAAATCCCTGTTCAAGCACTACTGAATTTTCCTAACTTACATTTTCCAATAGTGGCTCGGAGCTTGTATATGTGCCCGGTGTATAGCAACAGGCCCAGCACCTGTTCCATAGTGGGACGTAAACGTAACTGGTGAGACTGGTGAAACATGATATATTACTTTGCCGACCTTTTCGGGATATGATTTAATTAATTAGCTAAATTGACTTTCTATCTATAAATTAAATATTGTTTATAACGGTGAAACATGGGAGTGTTCTGCATTCGTCTGCCTACCTCTTCGAGAATTACAGTCGTAGAGTTAAAAGTTAGTTTTTTATATGGTAGTACAGTAGCAGCTTAATTTTATCGCACCGTTTCTTTTCCGTTTTTTGTACGACTGTATCAAATGAGATCGCCTGTAGTATTAGATGTAGTTAGAATTTTTATAATAAATAAATAAATATTTATTTTGTAAGTAAAGAGAAAAATCGATGAGAAAATTGAGGGACGTACTCATTATTAAGGATAATTTATCATGACTTACAAGTCAACCTGGTGAACAATAGTTCCCAATGTTCATGAGAAGAAATCCTGGATTCCTATTACTATTCCAAATGCTTCTGATATGAGACAGTTCAAATAGATCAAGAAAAATTCTATGAACAATAAAAAGCAGATCGTTTCATCCGTACGAGTCTCCCCTACTACGTTTTGAATAGTTGTTTGACAGAGCTTGTTTGTCTTATCATCTCATTATACAAGCAGCAAATAAGCACTCGATGGCTGTCCGTCACAAACAAGTAATTTGAAACGCGAGCTTCAGTAGAACCTGAATATTGTAAGTAGAGGTTAACGGTGCTGATGAACTCTGTAGATACAATATAGCCTTCGACTTCTCCAATCTATGATTCAAAGAGTTCCTCTATGTATTATGTAGATAAGTACATATAAATATTTGCATTATATTATATACAAGGCGTCAGAGGAAATAAACAAAATGTTAAAAAGTAAGTTTAATTAAAATAAAAACATTGAATATTACAAATGATAAAGTTTATAAAAAAGATATGTATTCGCATATAGAAAAATCTTGCCGTCGCGAACCTTCAAGTAGATATGTAAAAGTCAGAACTAGTGTCAGTTATAATTTTATAATAGATAATAAAGAAAAAGCATTTGTTTATTACATTTATATCATCACAGCGGAGCGCGAACCTTCTACCAACCACACAGTTCCACTATCAGCTTTTTCAAAAATTTCAATGGTACCCTTTCCAATTGCATCTGCTTCTTGCCATTCGGTTGCTCCCGTTTCGACGAGCAAATCTGGCAACGATTCATCGTCTCTTGCGTGACAGTTCGCCGTCAGTTCGGTATGGGTCAGCCCGGGACACAACACGACGACACGGACACCGGTCTTTTTGTAGTTATATTCATGTCCAATGGATTTTGAAAAGCCTATAACGGCGAATTTGGAGCCATGGTAGTAAGGTATAAAGGGAATTATTCTAAAGCCGTATATAGATGACACGTTGATTATAGTTCCACCATTGCCTCCTCTGTCCTTTCTCATCTTATCGAAAAATTTCATAGTCCACTCCATCAACGCTAATGTATTGATTTCCATAGTTTTCCTTATCGACTTCTCGTTAAGAACACCGGCGTTATTGACGAGAACGTCGACCGCCTTGTATTCGTTCCATATTCTTTCGAAAGTAACCTCCAAGTCTTTAGTGACATCACATTGGATGAACACAGATTTATTTTTTTCATACTCCTTACCGAGTTCTTGAACTGCGGTGTTACCTTGTTGTTCATTTATATCGACAATGATAACAACTTTTGCACCTTTTTTTAGAAAATTCCGGACCATTTGTAAACCTAGCCCCGCGGCGCCTCCCGTAACTACTACCACTTTGTTTTTCACATTGCGCTCCATTATGGTCACAGTAAATTGTTTCAAACTAAAAGTAAATAAAATATATGCCAATAACTATTTGACTATCACTCTATTTACGATGCCGTGTCGAATACAGATGCATGAAATGAATGGGTGAAACAGTAATTACATTTATTATATATAGTTTTGCTATCTCATTAAGTATCCGGAGCAAACGAGATATGTTTTATCGGTTTGCCAGTCGTATAATTGATAACAAATGTCAATAGTTGTAGTTAACTCTGAATGAGTTGTTATTTTCTATAACTTCTTTGATGTTATTTTACTGTAAATAAATTAAATTCGACTTTTAAGTGTAGTTTCCAAATCAGGCATCCGTGTAAAAGTGTTGAAGAAGCAGGTCAGATGTGTACGTATAAAGATATTTGGCATTGAGAATACTTTGCCTACTTTGAAAGACACATGACCATACACACATACATATCTTCACGACAGGTTCTTTACAGAGTAAGCAGTGAGCACAGAGTGCAGAATATCTCTGTTGTTATAAAGCTTTCGTGCTTCTTCCACAGCCATCAGTTGTATGAAGACATACATGCACGCCGGTTTCGAAGACTTCTAACTCCCCAATCAGTTAGGAACTTATTTATTTGATGCAGTTAGATGAGTCTTGGCATGTTCGGCATGTGGGTCAATCTATGTACATTTGCATTATACACCTGTTTCTTCATTCTTTCGGTATGTCCGCACCACCATGTGTATGGCAGTAGAGTCACCATCTAATTTATAGAAGGACGTCAACGTAACTAATATAAGTTGGGACTGTGATACATTCCTTTGCCTACCTCTTCAGAGATTAGATACATGAAGTTACGTTATGAGGTTTAGCGAATGGATATTGATGTTATACACTGTTCGATAAGTTTAAACACTTTTTGCACAAGATTCCACACTGTATTTTTGCTAAAGTAAAGCTAATTAAAAAATTTGCACTATCTCAGAAGTCGGTTCTCCGTTCTCTACTTTCCAAACAGTTCCACTTTGGGCCTTCTTGAATATCTCAACTGCAGCTTCTCCAACGTTATCGGGGTCTTGAAATACGGATTTACTAATCAAATCTTTGAGGTTGTCTAGCAAACCCTCATCATCGAAGGTTCTCATATCCGATACACGAGTAAGGTTTGTTGTCGTAAATCCTGGACAGAGAACCACCACTCTCACACCGGATCGATTGTAATTATACTCATGTCCCAAAGATTTTGAAAAACCAACAACACCGTATTTTGTCGCGTGATAGGCTGGAAAGTGTTGAAGAGCAAAAACTCCGTATAATGAAGATATATTTATAATAGTTCCCCCATCGCCAGATTTGTCTTGACTTAATCTTTTCCAGAAATAAAAGGACCATTCCATTACGGCTTTTAAGTTGACGTCAATAATTTTGCTTGTATTAAGATCAGCTATCCCAGCATTGTTCACTAACACATCGACCCGTCCAAACTTTGTATAGATTTCCTCGGCTGTGGTCTCTAAATCTGTATCGACGTCGCATTTTTGAAAATAAACTCTGTTTCCTTCGTAAACATTATTCAAAGTCTTTGCTGCGTCTTGTCCTAATTTCTCGTCAATGTCAAGAATAATAACAACTTTCGCATCACTGATTAAAAATTTTTTGGCAATAGCAAACCCAATACCCTGGGCTCCTCCTGTCACTACCACGATTTTGCCTTTAGGGTCTCGAGACATTTCGTTAAAATGCTATGAACACTATTCTGTAGACTACGAAGTATTGAGCCAATACGAATTTCGCGCCTTATTTATAGCAAAATCGAGTGTGATAAAACGTATAATTATCGTTTTTAATTGACATGCTTAATTAGGAGTAACTTAGCAACAACATTTGACAGTATTTTAATAAATTGTTTTCTATGATAAGGAAAAATTATAACATTTATTTTAAAGACATTACAAATATTACAAACGATTGAAATTTTATCAGTATATTTTACTCATGTTTCGTAGTTTCCCCGAGACAACATAAGATTATTGTTCTATACAAGTGCTATTATATCTCTTAAATGTTTCGAAGAGATTTGCATATAAACCGCTTGCATATAAATTGATGCGCTATTATAAATACTATCAATTTGTAACACCTTCATACAGGTACCTAAAACTATATAACACCATCAAAAACATAACTTGTAAAATAAGCCCAGTCTCGTAACTTAATTCTTCTGTCGTAAAAAGTTATGAGCACCATGTGATATTCAGTCGCATAATTTATTCAATCTCTCCAAAGCGTCCATATATCTTAAGCTACATATTACGTAATAACTTAAACTAAGTACACCTTATAGTGACCATATCCATATTAGAAATGTTTTATGTTTTAAATAAATATGTCAACTTGTCAATCGCAATAAAGAATCTAATTTAATATAATATGTAATACTTGTGAGGTATCTACATTGCGTTTTCGTGCGATGGGTCGATGAGGCCGTAAATGGCTTGAACTGCTTAGAGAAAACGATGGTGCAGGGCTCCAGCTTTGCTCGGCGGCGGCACTGCCGTGCACCTGGCTAGCAGTACAATGTTAATTGTAATAATGTTGTCGACGCTAGGTTGTGTACTGGTTCGCAGGCAACAAACAGCAGGTGCCATAAATTCATATAACCGGGATTAATAGCATTTTCTTTTTCACTAGATGGCGTTCTGCCTGCAGACAACGTCGCTAGATTGGCAGCCAGCACTCGTGCTAGGAACCCTCTGGTGGGCCGAGTCAACGGCAATCAAGTGTACAAGTGTACATGGCCCTTTGATCTCGAAGTAAGTTCGAGAAACATGAAGGTTTTCAAATGGCATACCCAAGTACCTCAGTACACAAACAAATTATTACCACCAAAAACGAATGAGTGGTTATACTTCACTTTTATTACTTTTTGTGAGATTAAACGAAAGGAAGTACAGACCCCAGCACCTGAAACCTAGTACAGTTTTAACTATTACAAAGCACAAATTTCAGTACCTGTAATTTATTTTATTTTATTTTTATTTGTCACACCAACAAGATATACACTACAAATTTCTAAAAGTAGACAATAAGTAATTTAGTGTTCAGTGATACCTCTATTATAGGTGTAATCAACATGATCATTGGTCGTCATACTCACATACAAATACAATAACGACATTACAAATCACATTTACAAATACAAGGGTCTTAACATTGCCTTTGCTTACGATAATAATTATAAAACAATACAAAACTTGCAATGTCAAAGAATTTAAATTATTTAATTTTAAAATTTAATTTATCATTCTACGATTACCCTTCCAAATGTTTAAGAAACTAGTACTATATACGCTTAACATGATCCGAGCGAACCTTGGTCGTCCAGCTAGTCATATTACTGGAGTCCACAGTGTCATTTCTTTCATTCATTATATTTTTCGCTGTATTGTTGGTGCGGTTACGGACTATTGTGGGAACATTAATAATGCCCAGTTCCATAAGTTATATAGCTAAAAGCATGTTTTCAATATGAACGCAATATTGACGGCCACCGAGCGTTGACGCGGTGAATAAATAACGATCATATTAACGGCTCACTCCGGATCCGTTGCAATGGAGTCCGATACCCATTAATATACCAGCACGATATTGAATAGGAAACCGCGAACGTACGACGCGTTAATATTGTAACTGGTTGACTGCACGCGACACCGATACAGGTTCTAGTGCAGTGCAATACTGAAATAATTTCAAACAGGTTCAGTATCATCAGAGCCAGAAACAAACTGAGACAACTTTCACACACTGCATAATGGTCTGAATATTATGGCATTTAGATCAGGATTTCACTATCACTTTTAAAATATCTCGCACATTGGCAGAAGTGTCCAACTATCCAGAACCTGCGAAATTAATCAAGCTAAATGTGCAATATACGGAATGAAACATCATGCCATTAATCTACGAAGAGGAGGACAGTATACTTCCACAGGCGGTCACTCTGGCAACCGCCACGGCTACCGAGGCACTATACTGCACTAGCAGACGGAGACACCATCACCGCAGGTTTGTATCAGCCCACCCCACTGGACATAAGCCTGTACAAAAACGATTTTACCTGTATTATGTACGGTAGACTTTCAGGTCGAGGAGAGAGCGCAAGTTAATGCATCACCCACGTGTCTGCATGTTGACAACCGGGTCATCTAACTATGCTTAGGTTAGGATATGCTCTCCTGCGAGCAGCCGGTACCCAAAGCCTCATCTGTTATTTAGCAGGGTGCACCACATATACTCGTAGATAAAATTGATTTCGGCTCCAAAGACATCCCTTATATCTTCTTTGTCTTTCAATTTTTAATAATATTTTAGATTTGTTAGTTAGCAGACTAATAATTTCTCTCTTATATTTTTCTTACACTTATGTTTAGAAAGTCAGCGTCACTGACATCTGACACAGAACTACTGACATCTGACACAGAAATAAAATTTAATTTACATGCGTTTCAGGCAAGACATAATAATCTACTTTCAATAAGTAAGGACAAATTTAATTGGTTCTGAATTTCGATGGTGTAATCAAACTGGCATTTCGCCAGCGTGGCAGAATGTAGCTTTTTCATTAGTCTAAGAGAAGATCGATGCTCGACCGTTAAACTGTAAAATAGGTAAAGTTTAACTACTCATGTACAACGACTGTGTCATTGCTTGAGTGGTCATGAGCGCAATTGTTGATCGAAATTTCCGAAATTCGGTCACTGCCTAATGGTTTTGGTGCCCTGTTTATGGCAACAAACTCACCCCCTATTCCATGATAACCTTTGTTTCAATATTATAGTGAATTCTGCGAGTGTACTGCACTTCTCTGCCTACCTGTTCTGGGAAATACAGCCTGATGGTTATTTTATTCACTTACGTAGTACAATAGCCCATGCCAGCCCATGAGGGTGGACAAAAACTATCGGATTATATCGGGCAGCAAAAATCGGATAGACATATTTTACCTCATTTACGTTTATTAATCCTCATATTTGCTCATGTATTACAGGAACTTTTTATCACACCATCTCTCAGGTCGCTCTAGGCGTACCTACTTCAATTAAATCTCTCGGAATAACATTTAGATGAAATTCGGAATAATTGTCTTTCGATAAATTGTTGTAGAGGAACTAATAATGTCCGAAACAGACTTAAAATACTCATTCCATTATCAATATTTTTTTGGTGTTAGCTATCGGGGGCGTCCCTCGCGTCACTTGTCACGGCTTCCTAGCGTTTGGTCCAATATTAATATTTGATAGAATAAATACCATTTATTCGAATGAATTAATTAATGTAACGTATTGTATTAAAAATATAATTTCATATTTCTGACATATAAAAAGAATGTCAAGGTAAATAATAACAAAACAGATAT
Source organism: Mysoria ambigua (assembly GCA_018245875.1). NCBI lineage: Eukaryota > Metazoa > Arthropoda > Insecta > Lepidoptera > Hesperiidae > Mysoria > Mysoria ambigua. The sequence goes on along the minus strand of DWEI01001091.1, from coordinate 1,571 downwards.
ACAATGCGAATATTAATACATACAGGTGCTTAAGATTGCCTGTGACTAAACAGCTCGAATACCGGGTGATGGAGACGTCAGTGGTCTCTGCAACCGACCGGAAATTCGTAGGTGAAAGAATTACGCGTTTAATGAAACTTAGTTTTCATTAAACGCTTGAATCACCATCATCCACCCATTTATTGTTGCGCTAGACTTCAACCAATGAGAGCGATAAGTTCATAGACCACCACGCTATTCAAAGTTATTGTGGGTTAGCAAACAATCCGCGCTTTGAATAACTTCATGAACAGCTACACAGGTTTTCGTACAATAGTTTCGTTTACTATGGCAGCGAGTGTATATAAATGTAAAAGGCACCGTTGTTGAGACCGTTATAAAGCAGTAGCGTCGTTCTGCCTTGGGCCGCAGCCCGGCCGCGTCGAGCGACGTTCCCAGATGAAGTTGATAAATGGCGTCGGCAATCCCGCCAGTAATCCCCGGCGATGCGTCTCGCATTTTTCACCTCTCGCGTAATCTCCGTAACCGATTGCGCGCGCGTTGACTCGTTAATAAGTAGATTGCTCCTGGCTGGTGTTGATCTGCTTTATCCGTTATATCGTAATACCTAAATCCCCGCAGCGTCGCATACATGTATGACCTTAAGGAAATTTTCAACTAAATTTTCATCTCTCTTCATACACCAAATATGAAGATTTCTGTCGCTCTAACCAATACTCGACCTATCGATATCATTAATAGAACAATTTGTTTTTGTTTGTTTACATAGCATTAGAATTATTTTTATATAATAAGTTGTAATGAAAATTTGATTTTTAGGCTTCATTGCCCAAAATAAAGTAAACAAATAAATATCAAATGGAAAATAATACAATTTGGTGTTATTGGATATGGATAAAGTGAAGATTGATAATAATGTTATTATTACGTTATTACTTTATCTTATCTTATCGTATTAATAATCATTAGAAATAATTAATTAATTTGATTTGATTAACCTTTTTTTTATATTCAATCTCGCATAATAGTCGTAGAAATTTTGTGTATTCGAATGCGAATGCGAATAAGCAAAAATATGCGGTTATTCGCGAATGTGAATGCGAGTGCGAATATTCGTTACATCACTAATAACCTACATACAAAAAGTATAAACTTTCCTGTACGAGGATACTGAAGAAATGTTATTTTTATTATTTTTCAAGGCCCAAAGTAAACTTTAAAGATACGTCAACGGTTACGGTAACCCAATGGTCTTAATAATTTTTATTTACTTGGTTCCTTGCTTCTTCCCTATACACTCACTATCAGGTGATACTTATGTGGAGTAGATAAAGCAGCGCGGGCACATTTTGTGGACAACAGGTGATAGTAATAGGTGAAGAAACCGAACACATTTTTCACAAACAAGTATTGTGTAAGTTGATATTTTCGAGGCTTGTTCCCTAAATAAACGTAACTTCACGCCTGTAATCCCCGAAGAGGTAGGCAGAGCAGTGCAGAACACTCCCACGTTTCACCGGTTACGTTTACGTCCCACTATGTAATAGGTGGTGAGCCTATTGCCATGCATC
>DWEI01001090.1:0-17915 GCA_018245875.1 Mysoria ambigua | reverse complement strand
AAATAAAATATAATGTCATTGTCAATTGTCAATAGTTCACCAAACAGTCAGTGTAAACGGACTCATATGATTTACCTTGCAAAATAATGACATTCATAAAATTTGAAGAAAATATTTATTAAACTAAATTCAATTATGCAACCTCTGTAATAGAATCTGATATTACTATTTAATTATGGCTAAAAGTCTTGTACTCACGCTGTCCTATTTCATGTTTATGAAAGTATTATGATTATCTTGTCAAGTCCAATACAATGCCCGTCAATGCCGAATGCCGAGTAGTAGATAGAATTGCATATTTTTGTGTAAATCTATTAAAACGATTAATATATTGTGATTGAAAATATCAACGTGTTAAAGTAATTTTAGCACAACATTCTTATTCCAGTTCATATTTGCATGACATATATGTTCGTGCCTGTGTGGAGTGATTTTGTCGTACTTTTTACGAGGTATACACATAATTTAAAAAATGAATAGTCCAAAAGACAACCAAGAACCAATCTGCCAAAGAAATATCGAAGCGACCATGTCAGATGGTGAAGAATTAATTTTAACAGAACATGATTTATGTGTAGAACAAAAACACTCTGAACTAGGTGAGAATTTAATTACCGAGAACAAGTCAGATCAATTATCAAACGCAGACGTAAGAGACCCAGAGTTTTCTGCAGCAATAAAAACTGTTGATGATTCGTGCAACACAGATATTCTGGCTGTGGAAAACGAGTCCAGCTGTGATACTCCAGATGAAGACATGAAATTAATATGGGATGAAGACGATTCTGACAAGTTTGCAGATAATTTTATACCTAATAATGACACTGAAATAAGTCTTGGCAATGCAAATAATATAAATGAAGATCCACATTCTCTTACTGACACAAGTTTGAAAAAATGTGGATTACACTCGGTAGGTAAAAAAGATCATGGAATAAACAAACCAGATGTTATGCTGCACATACCCACACAAGAGCTCCCAACAATGGAAGAACTGGACTGTTTCAATCCAGACTATGATAAAGAATCTAACAGTGAAGATAATGATAATAATTTATCCGATCTAATATCCAAAGTGAGAACTCAAATCACAGACGAACTATCTGCTATTGCAGAAACAGAATTGAAATCTATCTCAGAATTGTCTATAGGAAATGAAGGTGATTTAGAAGAAAGTATGCTTGAACAAGTCAAAACTATTCAGATTGATGATGATTTAATTGATAGTATGCAAGAAAAGGATGACCTTTTTACTGAAAAACAAAAAACAGATACTGAGTCAGAGCTGCCAATTTCACTTACTAATATTAAACAATTTAGTTTAAGGAATGCAATAGACAATGAAGTCAAAGTATTGGCTAATACATTGTCTAGTATAGAAGAACAAATATCCCCAGCAGGATCTTCGGTTGTCACATCTGAACCACCCACTAGTAATCAAACATATTTGCAAGAAGATTTAGTATTCTGTAAAAACCCTGAAAGTCCAATAATAAAGACAAATGAAGAAAGACAAGAAGATATGAATCTCAAAGTATCTACAATTATTTCCAATTTGGAAGAAGAAATTCTTCTCTTAGACTCTCATAATGACTTACAGATTGAGGTTAAAAAACAACCTATTCATGTAAATATAAACAAACAATCTGGTTCAGAAATTATTACTAGTGAAAGACCTAATTCAGATATCATATCAATTGAAGAGCCTAATGACACCCCTGAAGATAATGAAACAGCAGCACTGGTTTATTCTCCTGACCCTGTAGAAGAGGAAAACGAAAAAGAAGGAGAAAACGAGAAAAAAGAGGAAAATGAAAAAGAAGGCGAAACTGGGAAAGAAGAGAAAATCGAGAAAGAAGAAGAAAATGTGAAAGAAGAGGAAAGTGTTTTACCAAAGTTAACAGAACAGGATGAAATAGCTCAGGCTATTAAAGCTATTGAAGCAACTGATGATGATTATGAACCACCTATACCTTCAGTAGTTAAAGTTACCGACGAGTTATCTGAAATATCTGTTCTGGATGATAATGATGTTTCTGTGTCTGTCTTAGGTGATAATGATGAGCCTTCGAATTCTTTCATAGTGGATGATGATGACGAGAATGTTCAAGTAATGGAACAAGATGCGGATCCTGCACCAATGTCGTTAGATGAATCTGAAGTATCCATTATTCCAGACAGTGACGATGACGATCAAGCTATATTAGTGCCAGATATTGACGCCATTACTTCATCTCCATCAGATAATGTGACAAATAAGAGAGAATTACAGTTGTCAAACAAAGAAGTAAGTGAAACACAGGATGCATGTTTAAAGTCTGTAGAAACAGAAAGGAGTGTTGACAATGAACTTGAGCATGAAAAACTAAAATTCAATATAGATTCAAGAAAAACAAATGAAATAAAGGAAGTATCACAAAAACTAGTGTCAAAGTCACCAACAACTCAGATAGATGAGAAAAGACAAGATGCATTGTTAGAAGAACCATCCATACTAGTGAGTGAAAAAGATCAGTCAACGGTTCAAGTCACATCAATAGATCAAAAATGTCAATTAATTGATAATAAAACTGATGAAGAATTGTGTGGCGTAGGAACATCAGTGAAAGAGGCGGTTCTGAAAATGTCAGAAACATCTCCAACAAAAGAAGATCAGTCCTCAGGAACACAAGAAATTGCTGTGTTGTCAAGTTCAACAATCATTGACAACGTTGATGATGAAATTGTAAAATTAACACGAAATGAAGATTTGGCATCAAAAATTAATCAAAAGGAGCTGGATCATGAGCCACAGCCATCAACTTCAACTGCTGAATTGGAAATAAATAAAGACTATTCTCACAATATCCCAGAGAATTCTGACACCCTTGGTTTGTTAGCAGAGTCTACAAGGGTTATAAATTTAGATGATGATGATCAATTTGATGAGGAAGACTATGAAAGCTTTTCTCATGATGATGGTAAGTTCATAAAAGCCATAGACACCTAATTTTAACTTGTCATTACAGTATGTTACATATTCAATACAGTATGTGTATTCAATCCTAAAAATAGTGATTATCTGACTGCCAATTGAGAGGGTCTTGGTTGAAATCCCAGGTTGGGTGCTATTGCATTTTATTTAGATTTTCTAATAGTGGCTAGGTGTCTCGCTAGGCTCTCAACCATAGTGGGACAAATGTAACTGGTGAAATGTGGGAGTCTACCACATTCCACTGCTTACCTCTAGGGATTACGGGTGTGATGTTATATTACAATTATGTCCAAGATTGGTTACTAATGTCCATATAGGAGTGATAACAAAAGTGAATTTGCATTTTTTGCTCCATGATAAATTTATTGAAATAGAAAAATTTTGGTTAACAATTAACATGAACTGTTCATGTATAGAACTGAAAGTTGAGGGACAGTCAGGATTCATCACATTGCCTAATAAACAAGTTTGTTCATATAATTTGTTATGTTTATAGAAAACAGTAATCTGATGATAGTGGGAACCTCGGATGACTCCAATAGTAACCACCAAGATATGGACAAAGAAAAACAAGGTAGAATTTATATTAAAAGTACTGACATTATTCAATATGTCTCCAAAAGAGCTGAAGGTACAGATTTATTATTCATTCCAGAATCTCTGATATCCAGTGCTCCAGGTGCCAACATGACAGAGGGACATGCATCAGCCTCTACAAATGAAGAATTTCAATTCAAGATAACAAATATTACAAGTGGGGCACAGGACAATGTTAATATGATGGAGTGTGATGTAAGGAATAATTTGATGAACCAATCGACCTATCCATAGAATAAAGTTACTTCTGCATAATCATTAGTTTATAGGAGAGCGATTTGAAATTTATCAAGCACATAAATTAGCGTTTACATTTTACCTAATTGTTCTAGGGTATTAATTCTTTTCCTGAGCATGTAAAATACAATGTATAGGTCAGCTTATAATGATAACTACAATAGAAACGATTTGGTGTTATTATCATATATAACTTTGTTCTACGGATAGGTCACAATATTTACTAAATTTGTATCAGTATCCTGTCGTATATAACTGTATGATGTACTTTATAATGAAAATTTAAGCATAATGTATGTAATTCTCATCATGAAGTAAAATTATGTACTAGGTACCTATGTAATTGTTTCTTGCAACTTGTTTTCCTTTAATTTTATTTAACATTGTTCTAGACATGTTTAAATTTTCGTTATAAACTTGTGAATGTATTTTACATTTAAACTTTTTATATGTATTATAAAAACTGGTTATATTGGTTTTAGACTGGTATAACAAGTGTTTGTTTGGTATATTGTTAAATTCTGTCTGCCATAATACAAAGACAAATATATGATGTGGATGTCCCGAAACATAACACTTACATAGTAGCAATTACACAAAATCCTCACAACCTGGCACTCGGGTCGGTGTAAAAGTGCATTCGCCGACCCCATGCCCTGGTCGGCCACAGGCTGTCAGTGGAGGTGTGCTCTGTGATTCTGGACCCAACATAACCCCTCAGGAGATGCCTATGCCTAGTTATGGAAAGCAATAGGTTAATGATAATAACCATAATATGCAGTTTATAGTTTATTTGGTTTATCAGTTTTTTTTTATTTCTAATTGCCTAATCATAATCAAAGTATTGACTGCCCGTGTCGTGTTGGTTGCAGGTGCGATTGCGTTCGGGAAGTCCCGAGTTCGATTCCCGGGTCGAACACTACAAAATTTTCTAATTCAAATTTTCTAGTAGTGGTTTGGAGATTGGATATGTGCCCGATGCATGGCAATAGGCTCGCCACCTCTTCCATAGTAGGATATAAACGTAACCGGTGAATCGTGGGAATGTTCTGCATGCTTCCACCTTTGTCTTGGGAGATTACAGGCGTGATGTTGCTTATAATCGAAGTATCAAAAATTTTTAATTGTCTAATTCAAAATTGTATTTCAGGTTGACATGGAAGGTGAGTTAAATAATGCCAACAAAGAGGAGGAAGGTACCGGAATAAAGTCTCACGGTCAAAATGATACTAAAACATTCGTAGCCACTTTTAAGGTTTCGGACACTTCAAACAATGAATTAGAAAACACATTTGGTAATTTGTAAATGTTTTTACTATAACATTATATGCCAGTATGACATGGTATTTCAATTCCAATAATACTGTTTGTAAATCTATTTCAGGCTATCAGCTGTCTTGTTCAAGGTTTGGGTTTGAATCCCTCATTATACTCAATTGGGTTTTTCTAATTTTTAACTATAGAAATTTCTGGGACAAATTTTCAAGTAGTGGCTCAAGTCTGGTCTTGTGCTGGGTGTATGGTAATAGGCTCATCAACTATTCTATGGTGGAATGTGAATGTAACTGGTAGAATTTTGCAGTGTACTACCCCCCTAGGCCTATGTGGTTTCAAATAGATATGGTTTCAAATAGATACTGAATATTAAAAAACAAAATACACTACATAATATACATACTAAAATAATTCAATCATTGGGTTATTTATATGTTCTATATAAGTTAGACACAGATGTCTGTTGGTTGCAGTGAACTGCAGATAAGTAGCAAAATTATTAAGTTTATCCATGAAACAGTAAACAAAAACACAAAAGAGAATGTCTAGTTGAGATTTTATAAGAGTTGTGTGTTCGTTTGTTGCAGACGCCACAGGGACAGTCAGCAAACCGGCGGAGTTGACGGACAAGTCACCCAGCAAATCCGATAACTTGAGTACTTCCATACAACAGGCCGATATCGTGGAACTAGGAGAAAGCTCCGATGATGGTAGATTTATTTAATTAGAAATGTACATTCTCTTAGAGACCAGTGTAGCGAGTTTTATTAATGAAAGTATTGGGTTTGTTTAGTCTGAGGACATATGACGGTCTGGTTCATCTTGCCGAAATGCATTTTAAATTCAGATTTGGAGCTGGGTAATTAATTTTTCAACATAACGTAGTTTTCTCATTCAATCGAGGTGGTGGAATTATAAAATAGCAGCTTTGTTCTCTGTGAGTGGCTATCTGGTATTATTTTCCCTTTAAACTAGTTGATGCTTGCATTATCCACCCGTCAATGCTGATGACATATTATTATTCACAGAAACAACTGAAAAACAACCGCAACCACAATCAACAACGCAGACCACTCCAAAAAAAGAACCCGCAGTCCAGATTGAGAGTGAACCATCAAAGCCTGAAGAAACATCGCCGCGGCTAAACGAAGTGGCAACAGAAAAATCTGACACGAATGTCGAAGTGGTGGAGGATGATGTTGTTGTCGAGGCTGATGTAAGTGGGAGCACTATAGGTACTATATATATAGACAGGTCACTTCATATACAGGGGTATGTTTGTCGTCCTTTCATAAACACACACACACGCACGCACGCACGCATGCATGCACACACGCACACACGTACGCACGCACGCGCGCACATACACACACACACACACACACAAACACTCTTTTTCTTTTTTAGTATACATATATACTTTCATGGACAATACACAAATTTATGTATGTATTTCAGACGGGAAGAAATTCGGAGATCTTCAATGTGGATTCTGATGAAGATGAAGCTGCATCTCAAAACGTTGAAGGTTCTCTTTTTGTATAATACATGTACAAAAATGATATGTAAACATCAGGTAGACTTCTTTTCGATCAGTCACGTATAATAGCTTAATTTGTTTATGAATATTGTAGAGTCCGCATTGATTATTTTCAGAGGATACAATTCAAACAGGTTTTTAGTATAAGGGTGAGTGTAGAGTGTGAGGGACTTGATGATAGTTTAAATTATTGTATGCTACTCACTTTTTGGTTGATTTTTGACGGCACGTTACTGAAGGACACACATAAACGTTACAAATAATGATATTTACATACCTTCTAGTACAATTGAAGGCTAACGGTTTTAGCATATATAAGAATAAGATCATTTTTTATATTTCCACCACAGATGCAGGGGTTCCCGCAGCTGGCAAAAGTATCGATAAGCCGGTCACGTCAGCGGCTACGTCGGACGCCGGAGTACAGGAGAGCACTCGGCCGCAGCGCGAGAACGTGCGACGCGGTCCGGCCGGGGACTTCAAGTGCGTGAACCCGGCGTGCGAGTACGCGGCGGGCGCGCGCTGCTACCCGGCGGACGCGGCCGCCGTCGCCTACTACAACGGGCGGCGGCGGCGGCGCGCGCTCGTGTGCGAGCGCTGTCTGCGGCGCGTCGCCGAGCGGAACGCGGTGGGTCGCGTTGCCCAGGGGGATCTACATTCGTTGAAATACTTCGCATTTAACCGGCCCCTATCGGCCATCTTGTTTACTAATTCCGCCATTTTGAAGTCCGCCGATGCGAAAGACGTAGTATTTGTGCTCTATCAAAGCGATAGATTGCACACTGGTATGTAATGCGATGTGCTCTCAGATGTTTTTAAATATTGTTTTTGCCATACAAATAGTGATAGAGTATATAGAATGATTTGGAACAAAACCCTTAAACATTTCTAATGGGTATAAAGCGACCGCTTTTGTTGCCGCAATAGCACAGTAGTGTAGGCGTACAAGTGGTGCCTCTGTGCAGAAGGTGTTTTTGGTTTTGTGGGAGATTGGAATGATTGTCACGCGATTGTCACGTGCGCTGTTATTGATTGGTTTTTAATATTTTCAGGATCTAATAGAGGGGATCCGCAACTTCACACCTCTTTTAGAACTGGACATGGCTACGTTCCCCGTAGACCTGGTGGAGATATCCGACTCGGATTCCGAGGAAGAGGAAGAAGTTGATTTAAATCTGACGGATAAGATCGGAGAGAATGGCGCCAAGTAAGTGATGTCGTCTACAGAAGAATTATATGTCGTATTGGAATTTAGTGAAAAGAAGTTTTAGCGTTCGTTTTTTAGATTCAGACGTTACCGTATGGTGCCTGTATTGGGTCGGTATATCGGATTAAACCCTGCTTTTACCCTGCAGGGAGTGGGGCGTGGCGGAAACTTCCAGACTCGACTTTTAACGCATATTTTATGCTACCTTTAACCGAGATTGGTTTTACCATATACACACATACATATGTACTTAGTAGACTTTTTTTTAATTTATAGAATCGTAGAAGAGGAGCTAGCGGAGTGGCTGAACAGCACTTGGCAGAAGATGCAATTGGACTCACGCCTGGCCGACACCGAGTCCGTGCTCAAGATGGAGATGAAAAGAATAGACAGTGAGTTGACCCTAAATATATAAGATGCAGGCTATACTTGCTAATGGCCGGGCACATTTCTAGCCGCCATTTTTTTCGTCTCGTTTCGTTTTGCAAATCGAGTACGATCAAATACGTACCGATGACGTCAGTGCTCGTAGAACACGAGATGACCTAACCCTCACGACCCCTTGATCCCGCGAAGAGAAACAACGCCATACGCTTATCGTCCTGTCTTTATTCACAGAGGAGAGGGAAGAAATCAATAAGTTTCTAGAGGAATGCCAAGCGGAGACGGACAAGATACGCAAGGAAGCGTACGACATGTTCCCGCGGAACCTGCGGGAGCTTCCGGCCCTCACCATATTCGACACCCCTGAGCGAGAGGTGAGCTTAAATTATAATAGCCACTGGAGCGAATAGCTGATCTCGTCAGTCACTAAATATTAAATGGGCGCGATGCTGCGGTGGAGATGCAATAACATACGCGTTACCCATGTCGTGCGTAACATTTTCGTGTGTATCATGTAACACGGCGATAAAAAAACTTACACAAGTCCGCTCGACCGGCGCTAGATGGTAGAGTACAGTTTTTTTTTTCCCGAAAATTGAACACATTGAAATTGTGACCCCGGCTGGTGCCTAGGCTGGATCCGCCCTTGCTCGCATGCTATCAACCAATGAAACTACTAGGTATTTTTAAATTCACAGTCGCGATTATTTTGTTTACGGAAATACCGCAACGGTCGTCCGCATGCGTGTCTCAGGGCTTGCGTTACGGAAATCTGTCGCACCCCGAATGCGGGCCAGAACGACCAATGGATGTGCGCCTTAACTGACGCTGGTCCGTCACGCTCTGAGGTGAAAGGCTCGCTCGGGTGAACTCGGAACCGCCGAGAGTACCCGAGCGAGGAAGATGCAGTCAGCTGCTCTACACTGCTGTGTCGCTGTGTTTACTATATTCAATTTATATGTAACAATTGCTATTATTAAATATTATCAATTATTCAATAGTTTTTAATATACATATTTGTTTTTTCAGTATTGGTACGTGCAGAACAAAGCCTCGCAGCAGCCCGCGGGCGCAGCCGCGAGCAACGACTCAGAGGTACGTGGTGTGCTCTCGAGCACGCTACACTCCTTTTCGATGACATCTTTTGATGTTGTTTGCCAGCTTCCACAATCTTAATTTATCGACAGTATGGAATGCTACGAATGTGGAATGCGAGGAGTGTAGAGTGTCGCTACTGATGTAACCGTATATATGGGTCGCGTCGTAATTACGTCGGGCCTGACTGAGCTTCGATTGGAATGTTCAGCGGCGTGCGCGTTTTATTATATCTTCTAATCATTAACGTGTCACCGTCTGCCCCGGCGGCGCAGCCGGGCGGAGCGCGCGCGCGGCTCAAGCGGCGCCTGGAGCGCGCGGGCGGCGCCGAGCTGGCGGCCAAGCGGCCCGCCATCCCGCTGGGCTACGCGCCGCTGCCCCGCGACCAGGTCACCGCGACTGATCGACTCTGTTAACTTCATAGCGACCATTATAAGCGACATTATATAGCGACAATGAGTTATAAGTGACTGTAATTATAACTTTTATTCAGATATAGAATTTATGTTGCGTCGCAGCTTCAACAGCCAAAACTTCGTTGCTTTTGACTACTATTCGTGGCATATAGATTAATAGTAATTGTTTTTTCATATTAGGTTCCGGAAAATATGTCGATGTTCTCGCAGTCCACCGCTCAAAATACGAGTATGAAAATGGAAGATGACGATGTGAGTATGATGGAATGGGGCAACTATGCCTCTCCCAGGAGAAGAGCCCGCAGGGGCGTCGCGCTGGGAGGGCGCCGGTGCGTTCCGTCGGAGATCCCGGAGCCCTATTAACGCTGAGGAGGTTTTAGTGCGGTATAAGTCTTACATAACCCAATACCTCTCCAAGTGTATCGGGTATCTTTTGAATATAAACAAAAAATGGCCAAAACAAAAAGTCAAAATTCTAGGCTGTGAATCCAATTAAGGAGAGCTGGGTTTACTTACACAATGTTTAGTAATATCACTATTTTGTATACATTCATACGTTCATGTATGCATTTGAAACAAATGTTATTACCAGTTTACCGAATATGTATGTGATACAGGTGCTATGCAGTTGAAAAATTAAAAAAATAATAATATGCCACTTGAATGTGGAAATGTTCTTTAAGGCATGTGAAGTCTGCCAACCCGCATTTGACCAGCGTGGCAGACCAAGGCCTTAGCCTTCTCATTATGAGAGGAGACCCGTGTGCCAGCCGTGGGACTATAGACGGGTCATGGCAGCTCTGTGACGTCAGAGGTAGCGGAGGGCTAGTGTGCGCTGTGCGTGCGCAGGGCGCGGAGGTGGCCGTGGTGCACGTGATCCCCACGGAGCAGGCGCCGCCCGGGCTGCCGGCCGTGGGCGAGGCCAGCCGCCCGCCGCTGGCCGCCGGCGTCACGGTCTACGCCATGAAGAACTCCTTCGGCTGCTGGCTGCGCGCCAAGATCCTCGAGGTGCTGCCCAAGGGAGTGGTGAGTGGCGCCTTCCGCACTGCACGCTTTCACCAATGTTATATAGTAAGGTATATACCAATTAAGAGGTCCTAGGTTCAAATCCCGGGATGAGCACTGTTTAATTTTTATAATTTAGATTCTCTATTGGTGGCTCTGGATAAGTGCCCGGTTTATTTACGCTACCCGTGCGCTCGGCCGGCAGCAGCAGTCGGCGTTCACGGTGTGCAAGGTGAAGCTGGAGAACAAGGCGGGCAAGACGGCCGTGCTGCCGGGCCGCTGCCTCGCCTACTGCGAGCCGGCCTCCGCGCGCATGGGCATCGGTGGGTGATCGCGCGGGTGACTTTGGTCGCGTGTGAACTGGAACATGCGTCGCACGGAACGTTTCTATGGAGGCTTGTTCTGTTACGGCGCCCGAGCGCGCTCGTCCCGTAAAACAATTGGAATGTCAATGTACACAAGATTCAAATGTGTTAACGTTCTGTTTGTAATGCAATCAAAATGCGCCCCACTTTGCAGGTCGGTCTATTTCGAAGAACCCTTAGTAGTTCTTTATTTTTTATATGTTTTAATGTACCAATATTGATTATTTTTTTTATTGTACTAATGTTAATTAGCGTTCTCATCACAAATGCGTGGAAACCTTCAGCCTCCGCCTACTTCTTGATATATGTTTACACTACGTACCAAAGTTTTCTCATTAAAGATAGAGCTCTATGTTTAAAAACAAATTTAGGGTCAGAAGATATATTTTTTAAAAGTGTTTAATTCGGTGTTACCGATATGGTTTATTTTGCGCACCAGGCACGCGAGTGATAGCACTGTTCAAGGACACCAACACCATGAAGAAGCGGGAGTCCTTCTACTCCGGCGTCGTGGCCGAAATACCCAACCCCGTCAACAAGTTCAGGTGAGTCCACGACTGTACATATCTCCCACTCGTACCATTAACTTGCAAGAGAGCGCCCGAGATATGGTACACGACAGTGACGTAACGAATATCACTTTTTGAACATTCGCGAATGCGAATATTGGTTACATGTCTAGTATATGAGCGCAGTGTAAGTGAGGCTGATCCGTCACGCTGTGAGGCGACTGGGACTCGGAGGCTCGCTCGGGTGCTCTCGGGACCGCCGAGTGTACCCGAGCGAGGAAGTTACATTCAGCTATTCTTCAGTGTTGTGTCGCTTTGTTTACTATATTTATATGAAATAAATATAAATGTCATTATTGATTATTATCAATTATACAATGGATTTTAATAGTTATTATTGACACGAAAGAGAGTTCTTCACATTCTTTTTCAATTTGATTGTATTGTGTTATAATGTTTCGACTGTAACAATAATTTATTATAGTTCCTGCGTAGAGTGCCGAGCGCTGAAGCCGCGACCGCTCGTTCCAGATACCTGGTATTCTTCGACGACGGGTACGCGCAGTACGCGGCGCACGAGGACACGCGGCTGGTGTGCGAGTTCTCGCCCAAGGTGTGGGACGAGGTGCACCCGTTCAGCCGCGAATTCGTCAGGAAGTACCTGGTGGCGTACCCCGAGCGGCCCATGGTGCGCCTCTACCCGTCGCAGAACTTGAAGACCGAGCTGAACGGTGGGTGCTTTAATGATAAACTAACGTTAGCCGTCCGGTCGCTGTACGTTGATCGACATCATTCACTTTTACAAAAACCGAGTAATCGGTGTTATACTTGCAAATGAATAACTTGGTGCTTCCCGCTTACCCCCTGCGGCACCTGGCGTAAAGATATGTACGTGTATGTAGTCATACAAAAATGTATATGTCAAGTCAAGCACGCAATTTAAGTACCACATAGGAAATATCCCCTCCACATTTGACAGTGCTATGATTTAAGACCGTACAATAACATTGTAATTGACATTCGCGTCGTCTGCCGTGCGCAGGCAAGTGGCTGAGTTCGCGCGTGGTGAAGGTGGACGCGTCGCTGGCGCAGGTGTACTTCCCCGACCACAACCGGCACGAGTGGATCTACCGCGGCTCCACGCGCCTGGCGCCGCTGTACCTGGAGCTGCAGGCGGCCGAGCGCCACCGGCCGCGCGCCATGCCGCGCACGCAGGCGCACGCCAGGGTGACGCCTCCTCCGTTACTGATATATTGTTCTTTTTTGTAAAGCAGCACCCGTGATATCTTTGCGGTGGATATTGTCGTGAGCAACCTCAGTGTTAGACGTAACTCAAGAATGGATTTAAATGTAATAATAATAATGAGCGTTGTTTTTGTTGCAGTCCAACATGCCCGTGGTTGAGTACATGAGGCCGGACGAGCAGGACAACAAGCCGGCCGAGGTGGAGAGGCAGCCGCCGCCGCAGAGCCGACTGCCTGAGGTAGGCACGCGAGCCGGTTTTAATCGTCTGCTGGATATAGGCTTCCTCCAATAAACGCCCGCTCTCTTTCTGGATTTTTTCCTGTGATATTTACAATTGTCATGCCAGCAGGAGAGTGTAAAGTGTGGCTTCTTACACCGCCTTCAGCGGTCAGGTCACTTGCTGGAGTGGTCAGGGTCGTCTAACGAGCCGCGGCGGGCCGTGTGCAGGAGGCGGACGTGAGCCGCCGCGCGGTGGCCAAGAAGTCCACGAGCGCGGCGCCGGGCGCGGCCGCGCCGCCCGCCGCGCCGCCCGCGCAGAACCTCGACAACATCACCAGCAGGGTCGTGGTACGAACACTTGAAAATATGTATTTGGACATACGTAAAGTCAAAGGTTGTAAATTCGATTCTCTAGCGAAACAATTTTTTATGTAATAGACATGAGTATTTGTTTAGTTTATTAATAAAAAATCAAGCACACAAAGAGATAACTGTGTTTAAAACAAAAGATGAATTGTGAATAAAACATGCTTAAACGGAGCACGCGCCCGCAGTACTACACGCCGAAGCACTCGGTGCGGCCGCGCCGCCTCGCGCCGCACAGCTGCGGCCCGCAGTGCAACCGCACCGACGTGCTGCCGCTGCACGAGCTCAAGACGTACAACCCGCTCGCCAAGCCCCTGCTCAGCGGCTGGGAGAGGTAAGCTCGCTGCAGCACTCGCCAGGTTCCCGACGAGCGTTAGTTGGTCAGCCGTCTGGTTACCATAACGCAGGTTCTGTTGAGACGATTTTGGGGTCAGAGGGTCGTGCGTGGTAATATCTCGAAATATTTTTATCGTCATTGGTTTCTGTAATTCCTAGTTACATCGTTAATGATGATTTTTAGTTATGTTTGACTGTCTGTCAGTTGTTATATAGACAAAGATTCTGAAACAATTTTGTTACCGTTCCCGTATGGAAAAGTGTAGTTCTGGGACAAGAAATTAGCTGTGTTTAATTTTTTTTTAATTAACCCTTAAAAGAGTAAAATATGGAATTAGAAATTAAATTATATTTGGTCGAGGAAAATTATTTTCCTTTATTTTTCTGAACGGGTAGACAAAGGGGAGTAGCACAATCCTATAATTAAGAACAGACTAATTTAAAAAAAACTTGAAATTCAACACCACCTTGTAATGTCTCGTCGAGTAAAACGTGTCCGCGCAGACAGATCGTGCGCTACAAGGGGCAGAAGGGCGTGGCGTACCGCGCGCCGTGCGGGCGCCGCGTGCGCGACGAGCGCGAGCTGCACCGCCTGCTGCGCGCCACGCGCGCCGACCTGTCGCTCGACCTGTTCGACTTCCAGCCGCACACGCACTGCCTGGCCGAGTTCGTGCTCAACAAGTGCCTCATCATGAAGAAGGTGCCCATGCTGTTTATTTTGCTCTATTTTGTTTGGACTTCTTTACAGAGTTGATGTTTTAAATAATATTAAGTTTGAAAAATATTACATGAGTACATGGCACTTTATCCACCTTTCTCTGTATCTTTAAGGATCTAGCCTGCCATCTAAGCCATTAATAATAAATAGATTACAGTTCTTTCAATAACCAGTCATGGTCTAGAAAGCTTCTAGCTCAAGAAATATTTCATTAAAAAAACTAGCATATAAAATGCGTATTTCAGGATCTGTCGCAAGGCAAGGAGAACGTGCCCGTGCCGTGCGTGAACTACTACGACAAGTCGCTGCCGGAGTTCTGCTCGTACAACACGGAGCGCACGCCCACCGCCGGCGTGCCGCTCAACCTGGACCCGGAGTTCCTGTGCGGCTGCGACTGCGACGACGACTGCGAGGTGCGCGCCGCGCCCGGCTCCCGGCGGCCGCCGGCGACCGCTGGCTGCTCGGTTGCCACGGCTTTTAATGTGACAGAAATCGTTAGGAGGTGAAGTCGTTGAGAAAGACGAAAAACTTGTCGCAAACGATAGGTTGGTTTAGTTGTATGTGTAAGAACATTCTAGACTGCACGTTGATCGCTGTTGAAACTGTATTTAATCGAAGTTGTCGAAAGTCGAAACAAAGGAGTGCCGTCCGCCCAATGTTCACCATTGACATGATACGTGCGCAGGACAAGACGCGCTGCGCGTGCTGGCGGCTCACGCTGGAGGGCGCGCGCACCATCGGGCTGCGCGGCGCCGGCGTGGGCTACGTGTACAAGCGGCTGCCCGAGCCGCTGCCCTCCGGCATCTACGAGTGCAACTCCAGGTGCCCGCCGCTGCCACGACTCGAGCCATACGATTGACCCTCGGAATCCGCTTGAAAATTATTTTTAGGATGTCAAAAAGTTAACATTAATAGACGTTCATTATATTATTCGGGAACAGTTTACAACCTCTTTGTTAGTTTTTTGGCCCGACCTAAGATATTTCAACGTTTGAATTCTTACTAACGGCGCTAGAACCCTTTTCAGTGTAGCGTACTATCTGCGCGTATAGGGTCATTAATCCCATACGAAACGTTGCGTTTGAGGTCGTACGGCAAAACGAGCGTAAATCGCACCAAACATATCCTTGTGTGAAAATGCCCTTAAAACTCTCTCGTTTTATATGACACGCTTGTAAAATTGTTAGAAGTTTTAAATCATGTCATATTAATATGAAACGTAAAATTATAGATGCAAATGTAAGCACACCTGTTTGAACCGAGTCGCCCAGCATCCGCTGCAACTGAAACTGCAGGTACGTGTGTCTCGATAATGCTAATTAAAACCTTTCCAGTGAATATGCTGAAACCTTCCCTCAATACCAACGCTAACCTTTGTACTGGACGGCTGACTTCAGTGGTTCTTTCTTTACATCGCCATTCTTTCTATCTATCGCCATGCAAGATCCGTTACGGGGTAGGCAGAGAGCGGTCGGTGCCACCGAGCGTTAAAGATCTCTCCTCGCAGACCTGGCGCCCGGCCACATTCACGGCTCGCTCCGTGATCGCGCGCTGCTCGCAGGCCGCTGACTCGCTCGTCGGTCGGTTCGTGTCCGGTACGGCCGCCGAGTCTCGGTCTCCCTCGGCGCCCGCACTCATTCAAATTGGTATTACTTAATAATGTAAAACCAAATTCATTTCCATAGATAATATTTTTCAGGTGTTCAAAACCTTGAACCGCGGCTGGGGTATTCGCGCGCTGAACGATGTCCCCAAAGGCTCGTTCGTTTGTGTATACGCCGGGAATCTGCTTACCGATGCCACCGCGACCCTGGTAAGCGGCACCACTCATGCCAGCAAGGGTACCTCCCGACTGATGAGAGGATGAAATGAGAAGTTGACAGTCCACTGAATGTTTCACTGCTCCCGCCACATTGGACGACTTGCCCCCAGGACGGCCTGAACGAGGGCGACGAGTATTTGGCGGAGCTGGACTACATAGAGGTCGTGGAGCAAATGAAGGAGGACTACGAGGAGGACATCCCGGAGAGCATAAAGAAGCTGGACATGGTAAGACAGACGAACGGAAAATTATTATATAACGATTGACGGAAAATTATACTGCAGAGCAGCGTGGTGCCATGTGCTTCACGCCTCCGGCATGTACCATTTCCATTCACAGAACGAAGCTGAGCAAGACAACGAGGACGACGACGAGGAGGAGGAGCAGTCGTCGGACGACGACGACCAGCCGCCGTCGAAGGGCGACAAGGACGACGACTTCCAGCCCGGGTACATCGGACTGGGCGTGGCGGAGTTCAGGTGGGCGCGCTGGCCAGCCGAGCGCGAGAGCCCGCGCAGGAGGCCGAGCATCTCTGACCTGATCAAAGCGCTACCGGCCGAATAAAACACTGTGATTTCGAGTATGCCATTTGACATTTTTTTAAAGGAAAAAATAAACCAAAGTTAGAAAACTTGTCCGTGTTAGCTGCAAGCGCGAATGCCGATCGCGAGGTCCTGAGTTCACTTACCGGGTTGAGCACCATTTGATTTTTCTAATTTCGATTTTCTAATAGTGGCTCGATGTGTGGCCACGTGTCCCGCGTACAGCAATGGGCTCAGCGCCCGTGGAATTACCATCCACTTGGTAATTCCATAGTGCGCTAAAAATGTAAGTGGTGAAACGTGACAATGTACTGTATTCTTCTGCCCACCTCTTAGGGGATTACAGGCGTGAAGTTACTAAGTTAGAAAAATTCAATAATACCCAATCCGAGAACTGAACCTAGGACCTCTCGATCGGCAATACCGCTTTCAACCACTGGACAAACGTGACAGTAAATCACAGATCGTGTTTACACGTAACCAATTAAAATACATGTAACCTAAATAAGGGCGCTATGGCAATGCAACGTATTGAACACGCAGCAAGATTATCTTGTGTCATCGAACATTTTATAGCAAGCGCCTACGTCTGAGGAAGCGCACCAAGGATGACAACACCGATGACAAGAAGGCCAAGGCGGACAGGGAGGGCCGCGAGGAGCCGCGGAGGGAGGAGAGGGAGAGGGAGAAGCAGGCGCCCGAGGACGACTGCATCACCATCAGCGACGACGACGAGGGTGACGCGAAGGATTCTATTATGACAAATATGATCGGCTAATGCGGTCGCTCGGCTTTATTGTCTCCGTTGTACCGCCACCAGAGTTGCTCTTTCTTTTTCCATTTGCAGAACAATTAGTGGCAAAAAGTAATAGGGCCAGTAGTGAAGCGACATACGTGAGGCCGGTACATACACGATGTAAACACTCATGAAATATTTAACAGTAGAATAATATATATCAACGGAATAGTAACTTATATGTAACTTCAACGTAACTTCACGCCTGTAATCCCCGAAGGGGTAGGCAGAGGAATGCAGAACATTCCCACGATTCACCGGGTACGT
>DWEI01001089.1:0-17918 GCA_018245875.1 Mysoria ambigua | reverse complement strand
TTATACATTTATATACATTTAAGCAAGGTATGTAATGTATAAAACGAAGTAATTATTTAAATATTTATAAATAAAGGCCACTTGTCATAGGAAGGACGCCATTTTGAAAACGAAGTATTCCTAATAAAAATATTTCCCTCTGACAGCAGAGAATTGGCGCCATAACGAGGCGTGACTTTTTGCGCGTTCCAATGATAAAACTTACTGTGAACTGGGGCTGTAACACTATCTAGTGCTGGGCTTCTCAACCGTAAGCTAAATAATACTGTATACTGCTATTACATTTATTGATGCTGGCAAGGCGTTAAGTAAATTAATGGTGATATGATACGAACGCACCCAGTCTGGTGGGGTGACGATTTGCGGAGGCTGCTCATAGAAGCTGGATACGATAAGTGGACGACAGGGCGTGGTAGTACCTTCTAGCGGAGGTCCAGCAATAGACTAGATAGGCAGATAATGACGAAATATATATGTACATACGAAATAAATCAGAATAATTATTGATGTTATAAATATTCGTAGATTTCTACATTATATAAAAAAATGCTTTTTGTTAAAAAAAACATTTTTTATTCGCCCATACTGTCAATACTGTGTTGCCATACCCGACACGACTCTTATCGAACACTTTCATGGTACAATCGAATCCCAATCTAAAACGTTCAGCTTATATTTACATAACACCATCTCGCTTGTTTTTCCCCGAAGAGATAGACGGAGAAAAAGTAGTCCCACGATTGAATAGTAACAGGCAGCCTACGCTGAGAGCAACAGAAAGCGACCGAACAAAACTTTGAGAAGCGTTGATCCAGTTGAAATTTTCCCACCTTTCTCCACAATCTGCTACCAGCTAGTGGTAGATACGACCGTATACAATTAATGCAGCTGCGTTTTTTCAAGCGACCGTTCCACGGCGAGTACTCGGCGTGGCCTTGAAATTGAATGAATGAAAAAAGTAATCAGGCCGATTACGACAGCGTCGTTCGGTGTGACAGGTTACAGAATTTTTTTAAAAAGTCAATCAACGCATAGACTAATTGTCTGTGCGTTTGATTGATTGTCTGTGCATAGATTAAATAAGGCTATATAAAAAATATGTATTCTTATTATGTATAATATACTAAATAACTGTTTATATTATTTCAAGAGATTAGTGACATTTCTAGACATAAGTGACTATTTCGACATACATTCTAGACATAAATGACAGATTTTTTTTCCTACTTGTACATTGTGTCAGCTGATACCCGCGACTTAGTCTGCGTTGTTTTTGACATTATAATTATACTGTATATTCAGAGAAGAGAAAGTACAAAATAATGAAAGCGAAAATATACTTTGCCAATCTTAGGCAATCGCCTTTTAAATTGTTACAGCTTGACATTGAACGAAGACATCGTTACATATTTTTTACAAAAATAATTAATGTCAAAATTACCACTACGCTTGTAATTCACAAAGAGTTATATTCTATACAGCGAGGTCGAATCCTTAATCTCTGCCTACTCCCATTGGATATAGGCGTGACCAATATACGTATACCTATATTTCATAAGTTGATTATATCGACAAAGTACACAAACACACACTTAATGAAAGCAGGAAACTCCTCATTTAATATGTAACGCAACTAACATTATATATTGCATTATAATATATAGTTTAATACATCGTTGGAAAAATCGAAAAACACGCCGCTGTGACGTCACCGCGCGGCCCAAGGGTTATCGCGTAAGCGTTGTAATGTAACGCAATGGAATCTTCATAAACCTGGTCGCGGACACGGTTATAATATACATTAATATACTGTACTATAATAAAGCTAACCACCGCAGACGCTGGCTACGCTACAACACATCTCGCGACCACTGCCCTCAGCGCCGTCAGCTATACCGCGCTATGTCCCGCTATGTCTGTCACGTAGCGCGCCACACAGATATATATCGCCGCCGCGCGCTCACTGCGGTGCGCTGTTCACAGTATATTAAAAAAATTATGTTTAAATATAGGCTTAAAAAAATATAATCCATACAATCGAGGTCAGTTTTAAATGTGGGGATTTTCACTTTTTTGAAATTTGAAATCATTATGATGTTTATTATAATACGCTGGGTTTTATTAAATTTTTATTCTAATTCGATGCGTTGTTTCAAAGTTAAATTAAAAATTTGGAAGTCACATCGCTTAGGATTAGCGCGGGACGAGAAACTTCGAGAGCGTGTTTATGAAAAATTTTCACGTCGTCTATGGTCTGTTTGCAAGGATTTGGTGATATTTTGTTTACGGTCACCCTTCACTTAAATGATACTTAATGGTGTTTATACAAAATGAGATTGTTACAAGTTGTTAATGTTGATGAAGAACATTAAAACTGATTAACAGTAAATGCAAACCATTTTTATTAAATGTAACGTCAAGCCTGTGACCCCCGAAGAGGTAAACAGAAGAACGCAATATATTCGCACGTTTGACCAGTTACGTTTACGAATAGGTGGTGAGTCTATTGAAATACACCGGACATACATTAACACTGCGAGACACTACTAAGAAAACTAAATTAGAAAAATCCACTAGCACTCGATCCAGGATTTGATCCTAGGACCTCCAGATCGACAGTCGCGCTGGCAACCAACACGACCAACGATGCACTCAATATAATATCTAATATTGCAAGGAAATAATACACTGATAGGTACTTAGGTCAGCGTCTGTTTGTAAAGTAAGTACACAATTTACCAATGTCAAAGAATCCGGGTCAATCAATTATTGTTCGATTAAAAAAAAAACAGATTTCCCGCGTATACACCGTGTGACGTTAAATATTATTCGTGTTTTTGACAGGTCCAAGAATAACAATTCCAAGTATGGATGCAAAACACAGAATGGGTTTTTGCATTTACAACCTTGTAAGTGTTTTGTGAATTTTTTTCCTCCGAAACACGAAGAAACTACACTCGCCTTGGGGCTCGGTGGGATGATCTGCGAAAGACCGCCAGCTGAAGCTTGATACGGTAACCCGACGGACGGGGCGCGATTTCACACATTTCGGGTAGCCTATTTCATCTGCCTATTTGAAATAGGCAGATGAAGATGAGCTGAACATGTGACGTATGGACCATCGACGATACCACATTTGAAATTACCTATTAACGACCCCATTGTTATAGAAAACTAATTTATAATCATTCAAACTTCACAACTCCTGGATCTGTGCTCGGTGTATGGCATAGGCTCATCACTGGAACTTTACATCAAGCCTGTATTCCCCGAAGAAGTAGGGGGAGGAGTGTATTGCACTCATACATTTCACCAGTTACGTTCATAGCCCAATAATTATTGGGAGGCGAGATCATTTTGGTACCCCAGGCACACATCCAGACTCCGAGCCACATTGAACAAGATGAGTTTTATCTCGTGATAGTGTTAACCTTGTTGGTGGACCTCAATAAATGAGTAAATATGGTTCATTGATGTGGAACTGACTCGCGCGGGTTTCCTGGCGTTAAGGTTATGTTGTTAATATTAAGCAACAAAACATTTACTTACCGTCATTTTTTTAATCGTCCACAAAAGTGAAACAATTTTTTAAATGGTCTGCGTTTTTTGGTAACTCCGGCATTCTGTACAAACAATAAACTCCAACGGAATATACGTCATCTTTCAAATAATATTCGTCGTCATATTTCAGATAATATTAGCTACAGTGTCTATAAATAAACATTTCTTCAGTGACTAAATTTCCAATGGAGGTAGACGGTTTAGTGTCGTCCTCACGTTTTTCTTCGCTTTCGGCTTGTCTCTCGAATCTAGCTCTGTCGTGAGTCTTCTGGCCTTCTTGAATACGATTCCTGCACTGACTTCTGTTTGCCGCGATATTTCTCCACTCAAAGTAATCAATGTTAAATGATATCAAATCACGCTTATCTTAATCATTGAAGAGCACAAAATTTCATTAGCAAAATAATATAATAAAAACTGACCGAGTTATAAATTCTTAAATGGCGCGCAAAAAAATATTAAGGAATTACGAATTTGGAATGTCCGACCTCTCTAATAGATAATAGTAGGCAGATTTGAAATTGGAATACCTGTATTTTTTACTCGTAAATAGTTTCGTTTTAAAATCGTTATCTACCAAACGGCCAGTGTTTCTTGAATAGAAAAAAACAAAACTGATAACAGGTGACGGAAAAATTGCAATAAAATTTTCTCAGTATTTTAGTAGGTTACTTAATAGCACTCAAAATATTTTTATGTATGTGTTTGTAGTAAATGGGCGTGCGGGCTATCTTGTAGATATTTAATGGCCAGTCTTGGCTACAGAGGCCTGTCGGTTTATGTTACATTGCGACAATATGAAAACACTAAAGTGCCACTTTCAGTGGCATTAATTGAGAATGATTTTGGGTATTTTCGACCCCCGCTAAACCCGTGTAAGACTACACCCATTTCATTTTGTTTTTAAAAATAATATAATATTAGAAAGGGACCAGTTACACCAAAATTCTCATTTTAACATAAATCAACGATTTTTATTTTTCAACGGAATAAGTAAATTGTTATGTTGCTGTCAACCATTATATTATAAAACCATTATATTACAGTTCGGAGTCTGCATATACCCGATACAGGGCAATACGCTAACTACTTATTCCATTGTGGTATGTAAAAGTAACTGGTGAAACGTGGGAGTGTTCTGCCTACGTCTTCGGCGAATACAGGCGTGAAGTTACGTACCTATATTCTTTGCAGAACGAGTAAAAATCAGCTCATCCCTAAAACGTTCTTTATCTGCCATACGCAAATGAAACACGATTTCTGCCAAACAACAAGACCGCGCGACTTCTAATATAAAAAAATCAACTTCGAAAACATTACGCAACAATGAGTTAAACTCCGCAAGTAGGAACAAGCAGATTTACACCCTCCCTCTCGACACCCTTAATGAATGGCCCCTAAATAGTTCTCCAGAAGAACGGGTGCACATTTCAACAGGTCCATAACACTACACTTAGTCCTACCGTGAAGCAATCATCATCAGCCTAAGTCTACCGCTAGACGTAGACTACCCCTGAGGGGTTCCATAATTCCACCCTCAGCGCACGGGTCGGAGACCACAGAGGTCCGTCTCGCACCGCCCACGCCGTTGCGCGCGGTCCACTGCGCCCCGCCGCGGTCCACCAGCGCTGGGTCTGGTCGCCTCTCACGACCCTGGCGTCCCAGCATGGGGCCGGGTCAGGCACTATAACAGTTTGTATTTCTCTTCGAACCGTTCGGTTGTATTCGTGTTTAACGCCCGCCAAGTGCTCCGCCCTTAAGCGTGGCGACGCGTCTGTGAGTAGATAGACGAATGGGAAGGAAGTAAATGGTCATTTATATAATAAATATTCTTGGTGCTATGTAAACCCAGCACCACAATAAATTATGTAGTTTACATGTTAACATAAGTGCTTATTTTATAACATGCATATTCTTATTCTTCTCCATAGCGATGCATTTTGCGAAGCGATTGTAGTTTCATATCGACGTACAAAAGTGTTTTAAGGAACTAATTTTAAATAAATCATTTGAATTTGACGAGCAATAATTAAAACTAAGTACATACATAACCTACACCGGGTCCCTCACAGGGTTTCCAGATATCGCTTTTATCCTCACAGCGCTGCCAAGCTTCCACACTCCTCACTCTCTTCATACTTCCGACTGCCCTCATCACCCGATATATACCAAGTGTGTGTCAACTGTACCGCCTGAGAGCGGTGACCACACGACGACGGACCGGACGAGAGCGAGCCGCAGCGTCAGGCGACGCTCGGCGTGCGCAAGCTGGCACGCCCGCTCGAGCGACCTTAGGTGCGGGTAGCGGCACAAAGTTTTCACCCACCTCAGGTGGCAGCACTGTCGGACAGATGGCGCTACATACTCAAAAAAAATGTTACTCAATTTTTCTAACTTGATATTTTCATCGATAGTCCAGCATTTGAAACCAGTCTTTATTTTCCCGCAGGTTCGTTCATATACATATTAACATTTGTGGAGAAGTATTTTGCCTAAGTCCACAAAATCAGAGCAAATCAGTGATTTAATTAAAGCTCTCTAAAATGGAAAGTACAAGTGTTATATTTACATAAATAAAATTTTAATAAATAAAATAAATAAAATTTTAATCATAAGACTGCCTCGTTGGTCGTGTTGATTGCAAATGCGACTGCTAATCAGGTGGTCCCGGATTTGATTCCGGGTCGGGCACTACAAAATTTTTCTAATTCAGATTTTCTAGTAGTCGTTCGGAGTCTGGATATGGGTCTGATGCATTGCAATAGGTTCACCACCTATTTCATAGTTGGACGTAAACGTAACTGGTGATACGTGGGAGTGTTTTGTATTCCTCTATCTACCTCGTCGGGGATTACAGGAGTAATGTTACGCTAAAAACGATATTATTCAAAAAAGAATTCAAGGCATATTTTGAGTTATACATAAAACGCGAAGATTTCAGTTCATTAGTTGCGAAAAACATTAATAGTATATTGTATTATTATTATTATTCATACCACAAACGCAGAGATAGGTTTCACACCAACTTCACAGACGATTTAACAACACACGAAAAAAAATAAAACATCAAATGTGCAAATTTACTTGAAATAATTCCATCGCGGTGAAAACAAGTTTTCCATTTTCAAATGAACTACATACTTACTTTAATTAAAAAAAGAAACTCATTCAATTAAAGTGTACTATTATATAACCGAAGAGTTCTATTTTTAAATATATAAATTACTTTTTCAATATCTTCAATGTACGCGGCGGTTCTAAAAACTTTCAGTACCCCCTGAGTACCCACACCCTTCGGAACACACACGCCTAGTGTAGGGCTGCCAACCATACCATGTAATTATATACTACTTTATAAAAATATACATTAATACTCGAAATACTTAACTTGGATTTAAATGCGTATTTGTTGGTCTTGAGAAATGTTTTATTAAAATAATTTTACAATACTTAAGTTTTGCTACAATATTGTTTTACGCAAATTAATAGAAATCACGATAAATAAAAAAAAAGTTTTTTTCTGTTCAAATATCTAAGGAGATACACTTTAAAAACTGTAAAATCGGAACATGTTCTATATTCAAATATTCTTTCGTTATAATTTGAGTATATTAAAAAAAATTGTAATAAATCGCTATTGTTATTTAGTCAATGCTGAAACTAGAGTTGTAGAATGTTTTTCCTTGCATGATACTGGCCATTGCTGTCAGAGAGCAAGGACAGACTACTTCAGCCCACCCCTCTCCATCGTTGGCAACTCCGTAAGTAGCTGATGCCACTATTAAAGTCAGTTTAAGAACCTATCGAAAAACTGGTACATTATGTAGAATTAAGTAAAACAGGTTAAACTTAACCATTCTTACCTAAGTCGTATAGGTAGGTGAGTGTGCATAATAAAAACAAATTTATTCAGAAATTATTTGAATTCAATCAGTCGAGAGGCAGTCATGCGAAAATCTTGTTACGCTAATGGAATCCGTTTTAGTTCACGTTTTTCGAAACCGAGTGAAATGTAATATGTAATTGGAGACGGTTCATTTGATGTAATATAAGAAATGCATAGAAAAATTTAATCATAGCTATATTTAAAACCATTACCAGAGCGTAATAGAACATGTAACTAATTTAATAGCTTTTCGATATTTCTATTCGTCGCGGATACGCGTTTTGCGTAATAGTTCACGAAATCAACAACACTGTAAGTACAAACTAAATTCAACTTTAAAAGTGAACCGTATTCAATTCTTTTTAAGACATTACGAAGCGAACGACTGACGCCGCGGCGAACATTACTCGTTCGAAAATATAAAATGAATTTTTAGATTATCGATTCCAAGCCAAAGTCAGCCGCTATACAATTTTTATATAATACAAAAACCCCCACAAACATAATTTTATCCATACGATAACTACACATACGGGAAGTAACGCACACAAGTGCAAATTTACATAGAAAAACAGCCGTTCTCTTCTCTAGCGTATAGCTACGTATTATAGAAAAAAAAACTTCAAAATAGTACGGCTTCACTCATTTTCTCGTGTTATGACGCGAAAGTTGCTCAAACGCGTATGAACTAAAAGGGCCGTAA
The DNA here is from genome assembly GCA_018245875.1 of Mysoria ambigua. Classification (NCBI taxonomy): domain Eukaryota; kingdom Metazoa; phylum Arthropoda; class Insecta; order Lepidoptera; family Hesperiidae; genus Mysoria; species Mysoria ambigua. The sequence goes on along the minus strand of DWEI01001089.1, from coordinate 9,768 downwards.
AGTTCAGTTTCGTTCGCATCGGCCCTATTTCCGTCCTTGTCTCGCAACCGAACGCTTTCGAGTTTTCCCGTTCACGACCCAACTCAAAATACGCCAAAAATGATGTCGAGCCAAATGTTTCGAAAACAGTGTCTCGCGTTTCTGTCTGCGGACACCGCGTGCGTTTCGCCAATAATTATTTGGAATTTTCCAATCCACTGATCACTAGCCGTCGTAAGTTTTACAAACAAATTCGTACCTTCGCATCCGTTTCGCATTTTTCGCGACTAGCGGCAAATACGAAAGTCGTAAGTGATGGAGTCGATAGAGTCGTTTTTCGCTCGGCAGCCGCGCCAACCCAACCGATTCGAGGTGTCAATTCCGAAGCCGTGAATCATGGCACGACAGCGCGCTTCGAATCGGTCGCGTAGCGCATAGAAAATTCTGACAGTTCGGAACCGTCACAAGAAATAATGTCGTTTTTATTACATTTTTTGATAAATTATTATTCTAGTTTCGATCCGTCGACGATACAACGGCCTTATCGATTTTCCTATTTAACGCGCCACTGTATTTTGTACTTTTTCGAGAGGTCCACGCTTCGGTGTCTAGGCGCTTTCGAAAAACGTTTTATAAGTATTTTCTCGGTGCGAACGGACGTCGGTCGCGAAGTGGTAAATTGGTAATAATTCCATTCATTACACAGTGTTACGAACCTGGAATATGGGTTAGCGGTCCGCAGGGAGTCCGCGACCGTGGCGTGGTGTTGTCCAAGTGTTTTTCCAGTGACTACTTTACAAGTTTTCACTGTTTTATTTGTCAAATAGTTGTGACTAGTGCATTCCATTTGTGAAAGTATACGGCAGGTTTGTGTTTTTGTGTTGTCACGGATTCTGATGGATGGAAATGTGTAACTTCGCGTAACACTAAGAAAATGTTTGTTTAGAGCACCCTGCTTACGACTGCATCTGAAGCCGACAGTTTGTGTAAGTATGCGATATCACGTTAAAAAAAAGTTATTACCTATTGGAATTTCTTATTGGAATTAAGCGTAGCGAAGATATTTTCTATAAACTTATTAATCCTGGCCGTATGATCGAAGTTCCTGCCCTCAAACTTATTAATTACGTGGGGTTAATTTTTAAAAAGTTTCGTCAGCGCGCCAATAACTTTTAAGGTTCATTGTTTCGATACCGAAAAAAAGACGTTATAGAATTGTTGTTCACCGATAAATTTGTTAAAACATCATTAGTGTAAACTCGTTCAAAGTTTCACAGCTATGATTGGTCAAATTTGGGTCAAACAGTATCTGATTACACCAACAAGAATACTGTACAACAGATCACTGCCTATTAGCCAGTTCAAATATCGTTTTTATTTTGTAAATACGCACATTAGTGACCTATGTACCTTATGATTGTTAATTTGTTTGTACAGCCCAAATTGTTGTTCAAATAATACTGTATAAACTAATTAAAAATTATGTCAGAAAATATTTTTATTATTTTCTTGTTATAACTGGATAATTAATTGATAAATAAACAACTTCACATAATTTTTTTGTATTAAAATTGCGAAGCATAAGCATTATTACGATTACAATTGAAAATTTTCCTGTTCTGTATACTTATTTTTGAATTTGGAATTATTTTTTTTCTGTAGTGTGTATTTAATTATTAATATATTTATTTATGATTTATAAGTATTATTATATTATCAGATGTTAGGTCTTGGGGGTTAGGCAGATATTATAAAATAACAAACATATCTATATTTACAGATGTATGTAAAATTACATCTCTACAAAAAATTATAATCAAGATAGCTGTATAATACCAGATGTAAAATTTTTTACCTCTTTTTTTTTGTTTTTTTTTCTTACTTAAATTATGTAATATACGTATCCAACTGAATATTAAATTTGGGACACTTCCCCATTCACTATATATTCTTTTATGAATAAATATGGTCATATTATATTACTCTGTGAACTTTGATTTTAACTTTAGCATGTACCATAAGTGTAGGGTGACAGGTTCAATTATTTGTCATGTACACGTTTGGTTAAAAAATTAATTCTTAAATGTTCATTGACCTATTTCATTTGACTGCTATGTGTAACTTTCCCCAAAGGCTAAAAAAACTTAATCCCTATGCTAGGAATTCTGGTTGGCGATTACTTTTTAAACAATTTCTTAAACTATTTCTAACATATGTGGGTGACACTATTAAATAATATTATGCAAACGTCTAAGTCTTGAAAAAACATTCCATACATAACGATCAAATATGCCAGTTAAATCCAGAGAAAGTGAGATATTTCGTTGTGATATTGAAATTATAAGAAGTATTATTCTCCCATGCATTCATTAAACATAAAGGCCGAGGGTGTTATCGGGAGAGCAATGACTCAATGGACGAAATTACCAGGTCTGGTAGTGCATCTGACTATCCAGTGTTTAAAATGTTTATGATTGATCCGACATGCCATTTGTAATGGTGTATAATTATTCAGTCTCACCGCTGTGTCACAGCTTCTTCGTATTCATCACTGTAGTCCATGGTGGAGTGTACTCGTCACAGCCATTCCAGAATCTTCTTGAAAACAGTTGTTGGGGTGGTGGTAATAATATCGCAAGTTATATCCACATAGAGCCATCGAGCATCGAGAGATTGATTACTTACATATATACATATAAATGTATACATATATTCTTTACACCCAGTCACTGACTTAATCTTGTGCTCATCACAGTCCATCAGCCCATCATCACGCGGGAATCAAACCCACTACCCCCGTTTTAACAATCAGGTTCACCAGTGGATATTGAAGGGTCATTTTCAACATTAATGTTTATATAGTTTGAATTGTTAAAGTTGTAATAAATTATTGTCAGCAATTTATACTGAAACCTTTGACATAGGCTTTACAATGTTTAGAATGTTTAGTAAAATATTTTTCAATTTATTTTAATCAAACTAAGATATGTTATGTTATAGCCGATATGATTCTTTCATAGTCAACAAGCTTGTAATATTTTATAACCAGACTATATCAAAGAGTTAAGAGATGTTGTGTTTTTTGCATAATGCAATATATAATGTGGGTAGTACTCGCTGCTAATGTTGAGAAACATGAAATGGAAGTACATATGTGATTGTCGTTATTTGAGTTAGGGTAGCAAGCCTATTGAGATATAATGATTACCTTCAAACCCATCTGTTTCCAATATATGGCTTGTTCCATCTAATAGTCATGTTAGGATCCAATTGATTGTAAATAATTTGCCACTAATGTATAAATAAATATACAAGTTTTATTGTTTAATGTCATCATCATATTTTCCTTTTTATATGGCACATAGAATATTGAATTTTGAATTACAATAAAATATTGCACATGGTGTAATATTATCATTGGGTAACCTCTTTGTAAATTACCTGTAGCTCCCTAACAGTGTGTATTAGAATATGGGTCTGACATATCTGGAGACACTTCAGCTTCACTTTTTATCATCATTCCAAGATGTATCCATAACCTATTATTATACAAAGATAAATAAAACTGCTGTATAATCATCATCCAGTTCATATAGAAGTTTCCATTTATGAATAAACACACACAAACACACACACACTTTAATATTAAGCTAAAATTTTCCATTAGACCAATCATATTTGCCATTTTCTTATGAGAAGGGACTAATGGATTCCACTACTGATGGACATATTGTTAAAATATTTAAAAATATTGCATTCTATGTTGTTTTTCTCTGTAATTGCGTGAAATATAAAATTTTATTCGTTAATTATTACATTAATCTATAGTAGATTTCCGTAATTTTCATATTTAAAGAAAACCAATAAGAAACTAGATTCCCGCCATTTTTATACCAGTAAATCTATGAGAATCTAGCGTCCCTCTCCCGCGTCGTCTATTGTAAGTAGGTCTTTCTCTGTCACACGTTGACTTATTGTAGGTGTGTTCGAATTTCAATAAGCGAATTGCACGATTTCAGACCACGGTTCGTTCGTTTAGGAAATTATACTGCGGTAAGATTGTCATAGACGGATTTATACTATGTATTACAGTAAAATATATGTTGTTATAATAAGTAAATTATACGATTAGATATATTTCCCAATCACCACAATGAAAGGATTTCTTCTACATACTTTTTTTATCCAGTCGGCCACGGGGTGGATTGGAACACCGTCAGCGTTTTTGTTTCCGGACATCGTTCACCTAGGACTGTTGAGCAAATATGAACAAGCTTTTCCTAGCCATGCATGGCGTCTTAATTCTTAAAACGTTGCGTTTAAAACACTGACCTATCATGTAATGAACGAAAATATATTGCAATATGTTTTTTATAGTCATGCTCCAGTGAGTACATTTATCTGTCACATCTGTCGCGTCGTCAAATTATGTTAACAGATATAGCAAGACATATTATTGCGCTGATAATCAGCGCACAGATGTTAGTGTAGTTTTCAATAATAATATTATAGTATCATATATTACGGCTCCGTCTGTGACGGTCTTAATATCTCGCTCGTTATTAAATATTGAACGAATGAAAAAAAAACAAAATGTCCGCCACAGGCCGGTTGAAAAATGGAAAAATTGCACGAAGTACATTGATGCAGCTCAAAGCGCTTATTTTCAAAAATGTCCTATCACAGCCGCTATCAACAATTCGTGTTTATTACCTAATTAGAAATACAGATAACAGCGACTGAGATAAAACGGCAATAATAATTGTAATTTTGTTTTCGACTGAGTAATTCAATGTGATTATTACATTAAAAATATTCATGTGTTTATGTCGAAAGTTATATGAGTTGTAACTTAGTTGGCGTGTAAAATATTTTTTTTTTATCTACGGGCCGCGACCTTCGTATTTGGATTGTATACGGAAACTTTATTCTATTGTGTTTATTGTACGGCGCCGGTTTGGTGTGCCATTACGGCACCGTCGTGATAGCTTATGACTTAGTACGCAACATCACGCATGCATTGCCCCGAAGGCTTAGGCAGAGTGTACTCCGGAGGCACTCCAGCGTCTCGCCGGCTGTGCTATACATTAGACTATTGAATAGATGGTGAGGTTATTGCCACACAACCGGCAGCAAATTCAGACTTCGCACTGCCACTAGGAATGTGGAGTTCTACTTTGCCCCGCCGGGGGATCGAATCCAACACCTCTTGAAAGCAGCCACTCGTTAACCGCTCGGTCGACGAGGCAGTCACTTACAATAAGTTTTTTTTTTTAATGAATGAAATCGAAATCGACGGCCTTAGCGTCCGTGACTTTTTGTTTTGCGCCCATTTACGTTTGTAATTTTTAATTATTTTGTATATTTTTTAATTACGATGAATCATATATATGCTTCAGATTTATTTAAGTGCTTTTAAATGTTATTCATGTAACAACAATTACAATAAGCTATAATTTTGAAATCAGTTATAATTATGTATATATGAGCAACGATCGCAGAATTTGCAATGTATAAAGAAACAGCGCTGTGCGTTTAGTAAGAGGCCGTTTTGGTGCGCTGCTACGGCGCACCTTGCGCCGCGTCGCTGATCTCATCGGAATCGAATAATTGCAAACCTTATCACGCCCCATTGTTGGGCATATATTTCCCCCTACAAATTTACAGAGATAGGCGCCAGTGGGCAAGGTGGGAGTCGAATTGTTTTCGACTGCTTTTATACGAGGTTCGACGTCGTTTAACTCTAGATTCACTGAGCCAATTGGATTCGTTTAAGTTGCTAGTGAAATAGATGTATCTTTGCATAATTTTTTTTTCGTGTAAAATCTGTTTTTGAAATGTATTTTTCATTTACAATGTAAATTGTAAATGATTTTTACATTGACTCGTTGTTCGTGTTGGTTATACAGGTGCGAGTGCCGAGCGAGAGGTTCCGGGTTCGTTTCCCGGGTCGAACACAACAAGATTTTCTAATTTAGATTTTCTAGTAGGGGTTCGGAGTCTGGATATGTGCCCGATGCATGGCAGTAGGCTCACCACCTATTAAATAATGGGACGTAAACGTAACCAGTAAATGGTGGGAATGTTCTGCATTCGTCTGCCTACCTCTTCGGGGATTACAGGCGTCAAGTTACTTTATTTTTATTGCATTTATCACGAGGGATCTCACATCGGTATTTCTTGCATTTTAGATGGGGCTTTTGTCTCTGTTCGTAAATCTAATGTCAGCTAACGATGCCAACAGAAATTAAACTCTATGCTGACATTTGGGTATTCCAAATTGGAAAAGCCCCAGTGGTATTCCGCCCGACTCGGGCAGCGAACTCGGGACCCCTCACGCTTTGACAACGCACTTGCGACTCGTATACCAAAGCGGTGGTCCGTTCGTTTATTGACGGGATTAATTTAAACGCGATATCGGTACCCTCCTGTCGTTCCACCGCTGGCACGCGGGTCTCCTCTCAGGACGGGAGGGTTGAGGCCGTAGTCGTTTCTATGTGGCGTAATTAATTAAGTGATTCAAATGTAGCGTTATAAAATAAAACTTTATCGTGTAATCAAGCAAGAGAAAAATATATCGCTTCGTACAAGATGAATCGTTAACATTGATCATTTGACTGTTTAGTTAGTCGGGTGGTTTAAGTTTAAGTAAAGTTGGTAGTTGCAAACGTGTCAGTTGATCGTGATGTCCAGGGTTTGACCTTGGGTCGAGCACCACTGGTCTTTTCCAACTTGGGATAGCGGCTCGGAGTGTGGATATGCGCCGATGCATGGCGATAGACTCACCACCTATTACATAGTGGGACGTAAACGTAACCGGTGAAACGCTGGAGTGCGCTACACGCCTCTGGCTACCTCATTGCGGATTACCGGTATTATGTTACGTAATGAGTAAATACAAATAAAAAAAAACAGGAGCTATTGCCCATTCGTGTGTAAGTCAGTCTGTCTACCACAAGCCTCCAAAGCGTTCATCAACGAAACGATCATTACCGCTTTGGCAGATGTAGGCGAGGGAATGATTCCGGGGTCTCCCCGGCCGAGTCGTGTATGGGGATACCTCAAACCCTTCAGTAGCTATACCCGCACTTCACTTTCAAGACCCGGCCGTTGATAACGCTGGCTCTGTGGTTCGTGATATAATACACGCGAAGGTACTGGCAACAAGTCGAGAAAAAAAAGACATGTTATATAAAAAATTGTGGTGTCAGAATGTTAGTTTCCGTACTCCTCCGAAACAGCTTTACCGGTTTTCACCAAATTTTATATGCATTATTCAGTAGGTATTAGAATCGGCCAACATCTATTTTTCATACCCCTAAATGGTAAGGGTGGTTCAACCCAAAAAAAATGATTTTTTATTTTTTCGACAAAATATTTTGATATAATTTTTTCATGATGAACCATTCAAAAATACATACAATCCTAAATTTTTACCCTTCTACGAACAAGCCTTATTTTTAATTTCCATATTAGTAATTTCAATATTTTTATACCGGGTCAATAAATTATCAATGATCACTAGATCGGTTATACCCGTCAAGCGTCTACGGATGTAATTATAATAAACGTAAAATCACGCCTGTAATCCTCGAAGAGGTACTCAGAGGAATGCAGAACACTTTAAGGTAGGTTTTGAAAAAAAGGAAAAAGAAGAAAAACTTTGAAAAGGCGGTACGGAGTTCGCCGGGTTCGCCGGTTTAGCTAGTTTTCTTAAACATATATTGTTTTAATAAAGCAGACAATCAGTCAGTTTAGACTGATGTTGAAAATGTAAAGGGAACCGTAAAATAATACATTAAATTGAACATAACATTGTCGTACCATCACGCCTGCAATCCCCGAAGAGGTCGGCAGAGGAATGCAGAACACTCCGTTTCACCGGTTACGTTTACGTCCCACTATGGAGTAGGTTGTGAGCCTATTGCCATGCATCGGGCACATATCCAGACTCCGAGCCACTACTAGAATTCTAATTAGATTTTCTAGTAGAACATTTTCTAATTAGAAAATGTTGTAGCGTTCGACCCGGGAATCGAACCCGGGACCTCATGATCGGCAGTCGCACCTGCAACCAACACGACCAACGTGGCAGTCATTTAATTTATAAGTTTTTAATTTTATTTAAGTCGTTTAATTTATAATATCATTCAATTCAATTTTTAACATATCGCATGCCCATATGGGTCAAATATGATTGAACTGTGTATATTTTCAAGAACCCATGTACCATATTTCGCAGTGAATAATGATTATGATTATTATTATGATCAAATCAGAGCAGCCGACGATCGAAGATGGTCACCTCTGACCTGGTGAGGAGGTGTATGCAGTCTACCGGGATAGCGGTAGGTTAATGTCCTGTCTGCCTACCGCTATAGCAAAATACACGTGAATATACACCTATCTATAGTGTATGAGTGTGAGCACAAACAATTAATACTAATAAACTTTATTCACAAAAAAAATCGTTAGGTTGCATACCAAACAAATAATGTTTTAGTGTGGGCTCGTACGATACAATACAAGAATACTTTTGTTGTATGAGACATATATACTACATCGTTCGCGAGTCGACAACCGACCGTGCGTGGTCCGGCCATCGTGGTGAGAGGATTGGTCGCGGTGTCCAGGGTCACAACTAGAGGGTGCTCCTTCCGTGCACCCACCACGATTTCCATGGACGAGAACAGACGGTCTTATCGCTAAAAGACCGTTCTCCTCCAGACAACTCTAGCTCGTGACTCGAGAGCTCGGTGAGGGGTGAAGTGCGCGGGGCGTTCAGAAATTATCATTTCGCGCATGCTGAAGTAGAATTTATTTGTGTTGGCGTCGGTGGTACGGAAACATGTTAGGTGAGGGTTGAAACGTCAACTTCCTATATAGAGCGCTGTCCATACATACATACGTGTTGTGTGATACGAAGGATGGTACATCTAAATTGTAATAAATGAATGAGAAGCAGTTTAGTATTGCTGTTGTCTTACGTAGCGTAGCACGCCCTCCGGCTTCGTTGGTTGCGGGGAGCTGGAGATCGAACTCGATGGATTGTGGACAGATATTGGGGAAGTCTGCGTCCAGCGGTGGACGGGAATGATAAAGTATATTATGAGTGTGGGTCGGTTGGCCAATAATAACACTGTATTAGATTATAACTGTTTATATTTCACCACGGATCTGGGCGGCGTAACGACTGAGACCTTCCAATTGTTTTAAATGAATGTCCCTGTAATATCATCTTGCCCTCCTTGTATACAAAAAAGTTGAGTTATTACAACGAGTCAATTTAGTGCCTAATTAATGAAGAATATTTTGTATTCATGAATACTAATACCAATTTATGTAATCATGATTTACTTAAATGAATTATTAATATATATATAATAATTCAACTATTGGCAGTGTTGCCAGTGATACCTATGTAACAAGTATTTCGTTTTGCTGTGGTTCGTTTTGTTGTAAGTTTTAAACAAACTAAAACGTGTAGCTAATAATGCACCAAATGTCTGATGAACCACAAAGCTAACTGTTAGCAGTAAGCAAGGGGAAACTTAGCCGAGGCACGTGCATAATTTATACGTCTTAGATTTGTGGGACCATATTGTTTGACCGCCTCGTTGGTCGCGTTGGTTGTGTGTGCGACTGCCGATCGGGAGGTCCCGGGTTCGATTCCCGGGTCGGACGCTACAAAAAATTTCTAATTTAGATCTTCTTAGTAGTGGTTCGGAGTCTGGATATGTGCCCGATGCATGGCAATAGGCTCACCACCTATTACATAGTGGGACGTAA
>DWEI01001088.1:0-17918 GCA_018245875.1 Mysoria ambigua | reverse complement strand
GCTACCAAATTTGACGTATAAAGGTCTTGTCTCGCTCTTGACATTGACTTAATAATGACACGACAACTGTCGTAACCTCTAAAGACATAAATTAATTATAAAAATCAAATTTATTAGATATAGACTGTAAGAAAAATTAAATTTTTCACCATGACTTTTCTATATATATTAAGTATTATTTCCACAATTGTGCAAGTTGTATCTGTAACGTTTGCAATTGGTAAGAATTTTTATTAAATAAATCGTAAAACAAGTGGAATATTTAGTGTATTTTTTCTAATCTAAATTATAACGAACGTTGAACTTCAACCTGGCAGTATATATATGAGTGTGTTAATTACCAAACCACATTTAATTTCTTTTCTGTTTAAAGTAAATTTAATTTAAAGATTCGAAATAAGAAATTGTAATCGAATATGTGTAGAAATTTCATTTACTTTGCTAAAATTGAAACTTAAAATTAAATATACTTGAATGGAATTGAACTTAAAATTAAATTTATTCAAATGTACGTTAATAAAATTGTAACTTAAAATTATATTTACTCGAATTGAATGTGACGAATTTATTTTTTCTATAAGTTGTAATCTCGTATTCAACATACATGGCAGTATATGGATACTGCAGGCGATGCTCATATAAAAAATACATGATACGATTAACTTATACATTTTCCATACAATGGAAGTACTTTTAATCTCTCTTAGAGATTTGAATTAAGAATTTAGAATTTCACATACATATTGTATTCTAAATACAACTGGCCACTATATACATTTACCACATTTTAATAAAACCTGCATCCTGTTCCTCTATCCTATTTGGTATAATATTCTCTTATATTACAATAATATAATCTAGTATTGGAATACACACATCAACATTTAAATATACTATATGTGGTACCTATAACATTGTTCAAAGCAGAAATAGCCTAGTGGTATGGAATCTAACTTTACACTCGATGACCCTAGGTTGAAATCCCGATATGGGCCTGTTCATAACATAATAGTTTGAACACTGAATATCACTTGTTGTATCAGCGAAGGACGCCATTTGAAGGAATCCTAAAAACCACTGCTTGCATACATCAGTGCAATGATAAAAGGGCCGGGAGAAATGGTCATAAGTGATAGCTTTTCATATTTCCAATTGCGTATGAACTATTCATTTTACAATATAAATATTTCATATGTTGATTTCACTATTTATTTTGTTTCCAGCGGCCGGCATGTACTACTTGGCCGAGCTCGTCGAGGAGCACACAGTGATGGCCAAGTATATCATATCGTGGATCATCATTGTGAGTCAAATATCCTCCATCCCCTTCACTCTTGCAAACTCAACGTAACTTCACATAAGTTCGCTGGTTATGTTTAAGTTCTTTATGCAATAGGCGGTGAGCCATTGCCATGCATCGGGCACTTAGCCAGACTCCGAGCCACTCCTAGTGTATGAAAGGGCCTCCCCAAGCGGCAACTAGGTCTAAATAAGTATTTATATACTCTGCTCGGCACACCATGGACATTGTGACTAATCCTTTCACGACGATAGCTGATCACACATGATCAGCTATCAACTCGTCAAGGAGGAAGAAGTAAATCTAAATTAGAAAATTTTGTTTTGTTCGACCCGGGAATCAACAATGTGTATTTCCTTTATATAATAAAATATTAACATTAACATATCATCATTTACAGATCACAGCGGCGATTCACATAGGCTTGATAATCTTCGACGACCTGCCGGTCCACCTGAACGCCTTGGGGCTGGTCCAGCAAGCGGCGCACGGGCTCCTGCTGCGGCACTTCCCGGTCGTGAGGGTCTCCAGCGCCGCCTTCGTGGTCGGCGTGGTCAACCTGGTCGTGCACCACTACCTAGCCTTCCAGCACTTTGGCACCGTTTATTATAGGTTTTCGGAGGTGAGGTACACTGTTGGTAGGTTACTGGTTGGTCGTGTTGGTTGCAAGTGCGACTGCCGATCGACAGGTCCCGGATTCGATTCGCGGGGTGGGCACTACCAAAATGGTCTAATTTAGATTTTCCAGTCGTTCGCAGTCTGGATATGTCACCACCTATTCAGGGATTACAGGCTTGAGTTTACGTTATTTTACGCTACTTAGATTCTTTATTCCAACCCAGTTAGTTCAGTGGGTGGGAGTGTGATAACAGCTACGTGGCGGCAGGTGGACCTATTCCCAACAGTGGGCCGCAATAGACTGGCGATGATCAATGATCGAGCTACTATATATACTATATAGCTACCGGCCTTACTTTACTTAAGCTCGAAAATGGGAATTACCTATTTTTTTTTAGTAAAACTCACTTTTGGATAATCTGTCGATTGAGATGAGGCGAACCTAGGATTTGCCTTTTAGAACATTACATTAAATTCGCCTCCCTGAGCGGTGGCACACTATGTGCTGCGTGTTCAAGCGGCCGAGCTCGTCGCCAGGTGCTCGCGTACTTCACGCTGTGTCTCTGGGTCGTGCCCTTCGCGCTGTTCGTGTCGCTCTCGGCCAACGACTACGTGTTGCCCACCACCGGGGAAAAACAGCCCCTGCTCGGTATGTGCACTTGGATATATCAATGTGTTGATGTTGCCAGTTTGTGTTATTCGTTTGAAACACACACCTACAGCTTTACACACAGTCTTACAGCTGATTGCGTTATGGTACATATGTGTGTGTAGGTGTTCAGGATGCTCGGCAATTGCATTCACTTTCAGCTTATACCGGCACAATCTGTTAATGAAACATTTAAAAGCACTCGATACACTGTAAGATTGTTAAAGAGACAATTTAATAATAGATGATTTGTTTTTGTGTATGTGTTAAATGTATATAAGTTGTAAGAATTGACTGTACTTGATTATCTTCTTATTATTTAGTTCAGCAAAGAAACTAGTGCGACAGATGGCGCTGAAGCGTTGCACACTTGCTGTCTGTCATATTGCGCACATAGATGGCGTTGATTACGATTATGTGCAGTGCAATTCGGTTCATGTTGAGTTTAGAACGATTTAAACTTATAAACACATATTGACTAAAAGATGTTTTGTGTCCCAACGCTGGGGCCAGATCTCTTACGCTTTAGTTCTGTTGGATAAAGAAGTAGCAGTATAAACGGTTATAAGGTTAATAACACAACAGCGCTGGGCGTTTGGAAACTTAATAATCGAAATTGCTTCCTCGTCCATACACATTTTTTTTAAATAACACGCCCTATTTCTGCTAAACTGTAGTAAGGACGTTTGTGAAGTCGAGGAGTTAGCAAAGGGGTTTAACTCAATATCCACTACATATAGAGTTGAGCCCTTTCAACACGAGGAAAAGATATAAATAAATAAATAAAACCCTTTTACATCGCAGGCGACAACAACGTGGTAACCGACTACTTGTCGCGGAAAGCGAAGAGATACAGCCTGCTATCATTCTTCAGCTACGCGAAGGACTCCATACTGCCGCAGCGCAGCAAAAAAGCCTTTTGAGAGGCCACGGTTGCCTCTGCAAAGGCCTTCGAGGATTCCCCTACGAGACACTCAGTGTGTGGTGTTAGGATGTTTTCTAGATATGAAATTTTGTTGATATCTTTCGTGTAACGCCCTTGTTGTTCGTTTAAGATGGAGAAAGATAATGGGAGAGAAAAGTAAGAGAGAGACGAAAAACTTGAAACCTAGGTCATATATTTATAACAATTGGAGGACAAAGTTATTATTAACTGATAATGTTTCTTTAAAGGCATGTAAAACTTATATAATATTTAGCAGCTGTAATATACATGTTATATTATATATACATATTATCAATATTACATTACAGCACATTATGTCCCTTTGGGTCGGACAGGGAGCACATAATGCTGAATATCTCACACCTGCCTCCTCTATATTGAACCCTCTCTTGTATTAATATTTTTTGGAACGCTATTATATTGTGTCTAGAAAATATTAAAATGAACTAGTCATAATAAGAAAACACTTGTAAATATTATGTAATTTATTTTTTAATTTTATTAATAATATTAATAAAAGACAGTATACATATATATTGAAAGCTTTCCAAATGTCAAATCTTACCTTATATGAGTGTAGCTGAAGTTAAAAAAAATCATAGGCTGATAGACACTTGGAGTACAGTTTTAGTACTATAGATACATTTGGAGTACGAATTTGTGATTATGGATACATCTGGAGTACGAATTTGTGACTATAGATACATTTGGAGTACGAATTTGTGACTATGGATACATTTGGAGTACCAATTTGTAACTATGGATACATTTGGAGTACGAATTTGTGACTATGGATACATTTGGAGTACGAATTTGTGACTATAGATTCATTTTGAGTACATTATTGTAATCTATAAATACTTGAATATCATGATTTGAACAAGGAATGCATTATAGAAAATATTAAAATTCGGTACACACAGATTATTGTTAAATAATGTTTTTTTTTGTGTTAGGTGTAGGTCTGATATCAGCGGAGAATTAAATTATTGTAAGCACCTTGGACTATTTCTGGGGTTTCGGGTGGACACTTGCGACGAGAGGCTACATTGTAAATATTAAGATATCGTGTACTAAGTTGGACGATCGGAATATTCCATTGTTATGTGGTTGGTTGGGTGGTAAGAAAGTTTGTGTTCGTTCAGTTTTGGAGATCTCTACAAAGGTAATGGTGTTAAGAGACTCTATGAATAATGTAATTTTTGTCATATAAATGTATGTAGGCTGGAGTATGTAGCAAAAGCAGGTTTATATAATAAGGGGCTGAGAGATTCTGCGGAGAAATTTTTTCTACCCCACAAAGTAGGCGTGTTGTATGGTTGAGGATTCATTGGGAGATCAGTTGAGGCTGGGTTGACGTTTGAGAGGAACTAGGGGTGTAGATGTGTATAGCCTTAGATAAAGGAAATTATTAGTTGAGAGTAGTTCCCGAAGGAAATGTGAAGTTTGAGTCAAGAATGAAGGTATCCCAAGTTATCATTATTATTATCTTTTTTTTTAATATGATAATAGTATCTTGGGACATCTCCACACACGGCCACCTGATCCCAAAGTAACCGTCAAGAGAGCTTGTGGTATGGTAACCAGACAGCTGATAAACTACATGTATGCATATAAATATAGACTGAAATATGTATATATATTTTTACATCCAGACACAGAACAAATACTTGTGCTCATCGCACAAATATTTATTTTGGGTGGGAATCGAACCCACGACCCCCGGCGCGACGGCCAGGTTCGCTAACCTCTCATGATATTGCGTGCCTCGATGGTTGCACGTTCGCAGCTCATTAACAGGTCCTGGGCTCGAATCCAGGATACTAATTGGTTTTTCTGACATAGAATTTCTATGTAAATGTATAGTAGTCTAATAGGCTGGGTGTCGGGGTGTATGGCGATAGGCTCACCGCATATTCCGCAGCGGGACGTAAACATAACTGGCGAAACGTGCGAGAGGATTACACTGCTCTGCCTACCTCTTCGGGTGTTACAGGCGTGATGTTACGTATTTCTTGAATGTAAATTAAATACTAGGCATTAGATTGTAAAGAGTAGTGTTATATTGTAATATCTTGTATATAAGAAATATGATCGCGCTTATATAATGTATAGTTTTTTACGTGTTGTGATAAATAAAACATTATGAAACACTGAATTGTGATTTTTATTTATAATTATATATGTAATACATAGTTATGTACTGGCTGGCCGTTCCGCCGATTGGGATTCGATATTACCGGATTTGCTCTCGATATTATGGAAATTTTCGGTTGAAAAGTTTACACATATAATCTTCTATTTGGAACTATAAAATAGTTTGAAAGCAAAATTATATACATGAATTAAAAAAAATATGCATATAAATTTCTACGGGATGTAAGTCTTACGAGATATATTTTTTAATGTTCGTCTGTTCATTCGTTCACTTGTCTTTCGATACCAAATATAATGACGGGTAAAATTTAGTATGGTGAGTGTCAAAGTGAAACTGGAAGCAATCAGTACACAAATATCTTTGTATAATGTGTTTTTATTTGTAATTATTACATACTACTCAATAATTAATGAACATTACGTAATTACTACGCTCAAACATGATTCAAATATACACATATCGGCACAACCTACAAGTTTCCATGACTTCACAAGTACAAAAACATTAATTCAACATTCATTAAATACGATGACTTACGTAATGACAGCGAAAGCAAAATATTTACTGTCTCACTCGCACGGTTCTAAACTTCAAGCGGCTGCAACGAAAACACAATCTGCTGTCTCTCTCGAACGGTGCCTGCTTTCGCGCGCTTTTCCGCCGCCGGTTTTTATTCGAAATTCAAAAATTTAACGACAAGCCCCACTTGACGAATGTATTCTGTGGCTTTGATTACCCAATGTACATTGGCGTGTACGATTCAAATATCATTTCCAGTGGAATGATGCACTCGCGTATGCAATTTCAAACTGGCCAGTTGCACGAACGCCTTGCCGCAGTCCTTGCACACGAACCGCCTATCGTTCGTGTGGATTCTAGTGTGGAACTCCAGCGTCTTCTCCCGCTGGAACGACTTCTTGCAGAACTCGCACTGGTACGGCCTGGAGTCGTCGTGCTTCACCATGTGCCGTTTCAACAGGTCCCTGCTGAACACTTTGAAGCCACAGATATCGCACGCGAACGATTTCTCCTTCAGGTGCACCCTGGACACGTGCTGGACCAGCGCGCTTCTGCTTGTAAACATTTTCCCGCACTGCTCGCACGCGAACTGCGTGCTCTTGACATCGTGCACCAGCGCCAGGTGGCGCTTCTTCAAGTACCTGCTCTTCAACACCTCCGGACACTTCGGACATTTGAAACAACTGAACTTGTGGTGCTGCGAACGGTGGCTGCTCAGCGCGTACTGCGACGGGAACATCCTGTCGCACTTGTCGCACCGGCTCTCGCCGCTCGAGTGCGCGACCCTCACGTGCGAGCCGAGCGTCGACCTGGCCATGAACCCCTCGCCGCACACGTCGCAGAGGAACGTGTTGGTCCGATTCTGGCACTTGTGCACGTGGCTCAGCAGCGGCCCGAAGAACCGGAAGCCCTGCCCGCAGTCCGGACAGCGCATGCCGTCGTCGGACAGCCTGAAGCTGTACAAGTTCTGCAGCAAATCCTTGTCGTACTTCACGTCGTGCTGTTCCACGGCGTGTTTCAGGTAATCTTGAAAACTCGACGCCGGTTTCGCGCAAAGCTTGCACACTATCTGGGAGACGTCGATCTTGATCCTCGCGTAGCCCATATCCCTGATGTTACGCAGCACGTTCCTCAGTTTCGCGTCGCCGTGCTCCTCGGCCGTGTGCTGCTTCAGCTTGCCGCTCTCCACGAACGAGGCGCAGCAGTAGAAGCACATGTACTTGTTGCAGTACCACCTGAAGGGCATTATCGTAGATGTTTCCAGAATGGTCGTGAGAAAGGTCCGTAACGCTCGCTTTCTGTCCGCCTGTGTATCGTTCTCGTCCAGCATGCTGAAGATCTGGAAACCTGTGAAGAAAATTAAAATTCATTTACGATATCCCGAAATACAGTGTCAATTTTGTCAATGCTACTTCTTGTATAATAAAATCCTCTTTTTGACAAAATTCGTCGCTACTAATTCCAAAGAAATCTTCATTAAAGCTACATTTTCTTTACTAACATGCACTTGTCAAATACAGCCCTCCCAGAACGATATGGTTTTATTATGAACATCAAATTGAGAATTCGATGTAAGAGCTAAGACCATAGACAAATGGCGGGAACCATCCGTAAATGTCTGCTTCATTCAGGCATATTATTATCGTAGTGTTCAGTCGATCTTTGCTGAGAGCAGTTGTTGCGCTCGCGCGAATGAAAACTGCTGACAGAACTGCACAGCGCCGACGTCGGTCCATTCGCGATGACCTAGTCTAATTAACATTGCGTTCGGTAGCACGCTTGTAAATATAAACAAACGTCAAGGCGAAGTCATGACTTCTCCGAGTAAGAAAATAAATGTGAGAACTGAAACTGAACAGTTGTTATATAAATACTATTGCGATGAAAAATACTAAGGAACTAGGGTATTTAGGACTTTTGAAATATAAAAAAAATCAGGCTTATTGCGCTATTAGAACTATTAATAAGAATTCCTTTAAAATATTATTACTGAATTTCACGACTACCTGATTAAACGATGGTTTGAAGAAGTCCTAATCTCATACTTTATATAAAATGAATCAACGTTCGTACTGTTTATATTTCATTTATTGTATAACAATAAAATTGGGTTTAGTTTATTAAACTTACTTATTAAGTAAACATGATATCTTAACTAAATAATACCATTAATATAAAGTCACACAACGTTATAACTGAGTAAAGATAGAATCTATAAATGGCGTACGTTTGTATTTTGCAACAAAGACACCGAGTATAGAAATTTCCAGAACTTATTTTTTTTTAGTTAATTGGAAGACTGCTCAAGTTTCATGTAAGTCAGCCATCACTGGCAATATATTACCTGCCTGTAGTTAAACTCATGAAGAAACTGAAGAAACTTAAGAAACGCAAAATACATACTTAAAATTTATGTAAATACTTATGTGAATATTTATGTATATCAAATTTAACTTTATATATATCTGCATAATTGCTTTCTCCGTGACATGTACACCTGTTCATGTGCATTTTACTTTGTCATATCTGCGTGTATATAAATAAATAAAATAATAAATAATTAAAGACATTATCAACATTTTTATCATCCCACTGTTGGACAGTCTTTTTTGGAGAAAGCCAACGCCGGTTACAGACATAGTCTTTCACACTGATCAAATACATGTTCAGATATCATACGCTTGTGGGAAAGATACACAAGAGAACTAAGGTGTTTTCGTATCGTTGATATGTTTTCCTTTGCCGTTCCAACGCGTGATATATTTGTTGCATACAAACAGAATGGTACATCTATTATACTATGTAGTATAATTACACACAATGGCGGCAATTTAATATAAAACGGCATTTTCACCGCTCAGACGGCGCTGGTGAAAAAATGGCGCGCGACGTGTTGCCATATACGTGACTCATTGAGCCAACGAAATTTGGTAGAAAATTCGAGTTCAATTTAGACTTTTTACGTTTTTTTAAACCAAGCAAAAAAATCTTACATATCTATTTAGTTACGAAAAATGTAATATTTTTCAAAGGCATTGTCGCGTACTTTAATCATAACACAAAGTAGTGGCAGTACATTGTGGCAGGGTGGAGTTTTGAGCATTGAAGGCATCTTCGAAGATCGATATTATCTACTACATTTTAAAGATCAATCCAGATTGTCTGTCGAGAAGATGATTATAGGAACTATTTAAAATCTCTCAGAGATGCCCAATTTTGATTTAACCAGCTAATATTTAATACTTCTTATACGTGACACCAGAACATTACTACGGATGACGTCATCTATCTACGTAACATCACGCCTACAATCCCCAGAGGGTAACGCGCGACTGTAGAACTTGTCGCACGTTTCACCAGTGAAGTTTATAACCCTTATAGAATCGGCGGCGAGCCCATTGCCATACACACAGACACGCGAATTCCGAGTCACTACGAGAATATCTAATTTTTAAAACTAATAGTTCGCGACCCGTAATGCGCCCACGTCGTTTCTATAGGCAGTCGCGGTGGCGGCCGACACGATCAACGATCATATATCTGTTTATTGGACATCTTATCTTCTATATTGATGCCACCCTCACCTTCTCACATACTAACAGTTTAATTGGAAATCTAAATAGCAGACGAAAGTTCCTCAACTAATTCAATAAATTTTAATTTTAATTGCATATCAAGGTATACACCACAGCTGACTACAAGAATACTGTTCACAATGTCATCAATGACAATATATTGACGGTTTAAATGTAGACATTTTCGGCAGTGTGCTCTACGTTTTTCACAGATTCTCTCACAACCATTGAAACGAGGATAATCTGCGCATATGGAGCCATTAGGGTTGCCCCAAAATATTTACCACGAGGGGACTTCTTCACGCCTGTATTCCCCGAAGGGGTAGGCAGAGGAATGCAGAACATTCCCACAATTCACCGGTTACGTTTACGTCCTATTATGGAATAGGTGGTGAGCATATTGCCATGCATTTAAAATGTAATTTTTGTAATATAATAAAACTGTACTGTACGTTTGCAATATTAAAATAACTGTTTTTTACTAAATGCACATGTATGTTATCACGGTACATACACCAAAATATTTTTTACTATTTCCATCTGTCTGTCATTTCCGTGTAATCTCTGGAACCGCTCGACCTATTTCGATGCGACCTTCACTGGCAGGTAGCTGACATAATAAGGAAATAACATGGTCTACTTTCCTTTTCGAACTTGTCAAATTCCTCGCGTAATCGCGCGCACAGCCGGTCCTCTACAAGTCGACCAAAGTCACTCCGCCCTTCGCCTTCTCACTCTTCTGGTGCATGTTCCTGTAATGCTGCCTCATCGTCTTCTTCGTCTTGTACGACTTCTCGCAGCCGGGACACCTGATGTTCCTCTCGTCGCTGTGCTTCATCATGTGGCGCTGCATCCGCGCCCGCCCGAAGCCCTCCCAGCCGCACACGTCGCACACCGAGTCCTTCTCCCTCAGGTGGATCTCGCGCACGTGCCGCTTCAGCGAGCTCTCGAACACGAACTTCCTCGGACAGTGCGCGCAGCTCAGGTTCTCCCTGCTCTTGTGCACCTCGATGAAATGCCTCGCCCTTTGATAGTGAGTCACGAACTTCTCCGCACAATAGAAGCAATCGTACCTCTTACCGTGCAGGTTCTGCAGGTGGGCCTTCATTTTCGTCGCCGCCATGATCAGCCCGCACACACTGCACTTGGCCTCCTTCTTCGGGTGCGTCGCGTTCTTGTGCCGGTGCATCTCCCTCGACGTCGCGAAGTGCCGGCCGCATATGTTGCAGTGGATCACCGAGTGCGGCCGGTGCGCGCGCACCGTGTGCACGAACAGGTGCGCGTAGCTCCTGAACACGTGGCCGCACTGGACGCACTTCGCCGACGGCTCGTCCAGCTTGAACGGCACCATCGCCACGCCGACGGCCGCGTCGATGTCGATCCGGTGCGCCTCTACCAGGTGGTCGATCAGGTGCTCCATGCCGTCGATCACCGCGGGGCACAGCTTGCAGGCGGCGGCCGACACGTCCACGTACACCGCCGTCTCCCAGCAGTTGGCCATCGCCGCGTGGATCTCCTCGGGCCGGCGGTGCGCGCCGAAGTGCGGCAACAGCTCCCTCGGCTCCTTGAACTCCTCGTAGCAATAGAAGCATCGGTACACGCTTCTCAGCCATTTGAACGGGTGTACCGTGGAGTTGATCAACACTTGCGTTATGTTACGCCTCGTGATCTCGAGCTTCGCTTGCTTCGATATACTGTCGTGTTTCGACTTCGCCTTCGTCTTGTTCGCGTCAGTCATCGCCGCCAGATAATGGTCGCCAGTGATTCTGTCGCTCTCAACATTCGCGTCTCCGTCGTCCGTCTTCGGTACGGGCGTGTCGCCGTCCGAGGCGTCTCCTGAAAGCAAAACGTCTCTCCTTAGTGCTGTGCTCCTCTAACGACAACGCACGGTATCATTTCGCGTCTTCGTAACGTCATTTTCAAATTTGAATTTGGAATTCTATTTGAACGTAACCCGCCATTTTCCCGCACCGCTTCCGTCACCCACACGTCCGATTCCCGGAAATGAGGAGAGGTTCTTTTAAATGGAATAAAAAAAGCCATTTAAAACTAAATAATACATTTATTGAAACATATGACATTATAATATGATATTTATAAAGATTCTTAATCACATATCGAAGTATATAGCAACTGATGATTACTATAAAGAACGTAATGTAGAATTAGTGCTTTTTAACTACCGGAAGCATATTATGTTTCAAACTCCATGACACTTGGGAGACTACGTTTCGTAGGGCGGTACATAGAGCCACAGTCTAGGCAAAATCCAATAAATCATAGCAGATCGAGGTGAATTAATCGACGGTCGAATCAGTTAATATTCTTTACAGCATAAATATAATATAGCATCACCGCTTCACTTCCCCGAAGGGATAGGTAGAGGTGTGCAGTTCTTCCACTTTTCACCTTTTAAATAAATATCAGATTATCCTAGATTAGAATTTCCAGTAGTTTGAAGTCTGCAAAAGTGCCCGATGCATGGCCATGGACTCACCGCCTATTCCATAGTGGGACCTAAACGTAACCGGTGACACGTGGGAGTGTTCTACACTCCTCTGCCTACCCCTTCGGGTATTACAGACGTAAAGTTTCATGTACAACATATTGTATCCCACAGTTCATTTATGTATACGATACACCTAATAAAACTTAAACAAAATATAGACTGTAAAGTTTTCCTCCGTCACTTCAACTACCGATTCAATATCAGTCTAAACAATTTGATCTTTGTTAAAATTGTATATAAAATATTCATAAACATAATTTCATATTGAGATTCGAGCATTGGATCTGTTAGTTTTCGTGGTAAAACTAAACAGCCGCTACATCGTATGATTGCCCAGAGGTCGGAAGGTCAGTGTCGACAATATGCCTAATTAAAGCAGAACTTATAGCGGATTAATACTGAACATATGCGTCATAATCCCCACGCTGGGCGTGTGGGCTAGATATCGCAGAGCACGGCTTCTCGCGCCGCCTACGCTGCCGCCCGTAGTGGGTGGAACATTCGGTCTGCACACATCGTCAACTCTGAATTTATATAACTCAATATCACCCAAAATACGATTGATGCTGAGTGAGAATCGAGACCATATCATACCATAATAGGTTTAAAAACGCTGCCAGACCGAACGGCCGAAGCATTGAAACCGACTCAATCACTGCTTGAGATTTGAATTGTGAACTTCTAGAATTTTCCTCTGCACCACGTTCCGCTAACGCTACGGACACCCCGCTTCTAAGACCCCAGGGCGCCCACGTACGGGTTCTCGAAGGGCGCTATCGGCTGGTGCGCGCCCTTGTGCATCCGCGCGAAATGCGCCTTCATGATCTTCTTCGTGGTGAACGCCTTGTCGCACGCGTCACACTTAAAATTCTTCTCGCCGCTGTGCTTGTACATGTGATTCTTCAGGCGATTGCTGTTGAACGCCTTCCAGCCGCAGACGCCGCAGGTGTGATTCCGCACCTTCAGGTGCGTGTCCCTGAGGTGCGTCATCATCATGCTGCGGAACACGAAGGTTTTCGGACAGTGCAGGCACTTGACCTCCTGCCTGTTCTTGTGCTCGGACGCCATGTGCCGCGACCGCTTGTAGTGGCTTTGGAACGTCTGCGCGCACATCAAGCACTTGTACTTCCTGTCCATGTTGTGCAAATTCTTCTGGTGCGTCTTCAGCTTCGCGCGCGTCTCGAACTTCTCGCCGCACTCCGGACACAGCAGGCCCGTGTTCTCGTGCACCGTCTTCACGTGCAGCCGCAGCAGGTTCGCGTCCTTGAAGTGCTGACCGCACACGTCGCACAGGATGGCCGACGTGCCCTTGTGGTCTTTATTCGTGTGGTGCAGCAGGGGCCCGAATGTGTAGAAACTCGCGCCGCACGCCAAGCAATTGACGTTGAAGTTGTCCAACTTGAACGCCACCATGCATATGCCGACGTCCTTGTTGTATGCGACGTCGTGTTTCGCGATCAGGTGGTCTATCAGGTCGTACAGGTCCATCACCGGCTCCGGGCACAGCTTGCAGGACAACTCCGATATGTCCACGTAGACCACGGGCTCCCAGTAGTTGCTCATCGCTTGCTCCTTGATCTGGTCGTCGAGGTGGACGTGCTGGTGGCCCTTCAGGTCCGACGACTCCTGGAATATGTCGTAGCAGTAGAAGCACCTGTACGAGCTTTTCAACCAGCGGAACGGCATCACAGTGGACTTCGTCAGCACTTGGACCACGTTGCTCCTGAAGATCTTCCGTTTTTCCTTGGCGGACAGCGTCTTCCTGACGCGCGCCGGCTCTACCTCTAGCGTCGGCGCGCTCTCCCTGTAGCGTGGCGCCACCGAGCCCGCGTTCGCGCCTGTATCCGCCTGGCCACCTCTAGGTTCGCCTGCAAGGAAAACGCACGGACGTTTTAACTCCCTTCGTCAGGAACAAGCGCTTAGCCTAGAGGTAGCCAGTGGGTATGCCGTGTATGTAACACATTGTCCACTCGATGACGATTGTAGTCATCATTAGCATTATCGTGATTGTAGTCATTTCCATGCAGGCGAGTTCATGCAAATAATAACATATAAATATTTGACAATTTTAGAGATAATTCAGTTTTAAAAACATAACGTCACGTTTCCGATCCTCAAGAAAGTAGACACAGGAGTATAGTAGAATTCCCACGTTCCACCGGTTTAACGTACTATTAAAAATTTCCGCATATAATTCCATTCATACATTTTATTATGATTATCATTGAATTAATTATTCTAAATTTGAATTTCGCGCCAAGTTGTATCCTTCTTAGTTTTATGCGGTTAATCGCTCTAATATACCTATAGCTGTCTCTCTCTACTCTGTGATATCAATTGACTACTTATTACTCATTGTATTTAGTGCAAGTTTTATAATAAATAGTTAATAAAACCTGAACTACGCCGTTTAATTTGTCAAATTATGGGCCCAGAAAAGCTAACAGTGCAAAATCTAATCGTCAAATCAGTGATCAAAGACATTGAAGTGAACTTAACCTCAAAACGAAACGTGTTATATTGTCGAACTCCAGGTATTTGAATTATCTTGTTGAATATAATACTCCCGCGTTCATCGAAAATCTGTTTGGCCGCGTCAATTATGCAAACCTACTTGCAACGTGACTTAACTCTGGAATTGCGTAGAAGACGACTCAAAAACTGTAGACAAGAAACGGTATACGAAAGTGAATACGAAGTGAACACTCTCAGTCGATCCAGCGAACCGGATGTCCATTCAAGAGGCTCGCACTGCCAATGAAGTATGACAGAAATTGTCATCAGCGGATCAGCTGCCGTCATAATCAATCGTCTTCTGACCAAGTCCCTGTCATTCAAAACTCCCGAAGAATTGTAGTGTGAACGGAAGCCATATTTTCACATATTTGGTTGTGATGCTATGGTTCACTTACCACAAGAGAAGCGTAAAAAGTGGGCGCCAAAGGCACAGAAAATGATATGTATGGGTTATTGTGATCACAGAGAAAGTTATATATACCAAGTCAATGAAAGTGATAAAAAGCAGGGATTCTACATTTTTTGAATCTGCTGTCCAGAGAGTTAAATACCCGTACAAGTATTAAAAAAGAATCCTGTAAGAAAAATTGATGTAAGTGAAGAAAATAATACAATTGAAACAGATGGAGAATCAACAAGTTCATATGATACTGTATGTGGACAATAAAACAGATTCAAACATTGAGCACTCACCCGACATCAGTTTAGATTGTCCTATAGTTAGTAACACAAGTTTGTGATCTAGAAAGAATATGTATGAAAGAAAACTAGATGGCACTGAAGAAAGTACCCACCTGTGTCAAATTGAATACATACACTTAAACGTTCCAGCAATATATGAGGAAGCTATAAACTCAGATGATAAATATAAAGTCCATTGGCGAGGAAATAAAAGCTCATGAGAAAAACACCTGGACATTGGTCGAAAAACTTCTAAATGCAAAATTTATGCCATTTAAATGAGCATTGCGAATTAAGTATGAACCAACAGGTCCAATGTATAAATTACAATTGTGTGCAAAATTGTATTAACAGATCAAGGTTGTCGGATTAACATGTAATTTTTGCTCTGACAGTCAGGTATGACTCTATAAGATTACTTTTTAGTTGCAGCACAAAATGATCTTAAAATTGTACAAATGGATGTTAAAATAGCATTTCTCCATGGAGAACTTGACGAGACCATATTCATGTTACCACCAGAGGGACCTGCACCGTGGAGTAATATGAAGCAAGCGTCACACGACGTCGGAATAGTAAATTTGACTCCTCTGACCAAAAACTTTGTCGACAGCTAAGTCGACCATTGTGTGTATGTATTTGTAAGTTGTCAATAAAAATAAATACTATGTTTGCTCGTATGTTAATGATGGGTTATTATTTTCCTCGGACGAATGATCTCTACGAGAAATAATTAAAGACTTAGAAGCTTATTTGAAATTAAAGTATTAACCAAATGTGGAAACTTTGTGGGAATTAAATTGAACGGTTCTGAAAATGCATAGTTATTCATCAGACTAAACATATAGAGCACCATTGCTACCTTCAACGGTGTTCAAGTTGACGCCCCCATGAAGCATCGAGGCAGCGAAGAGGGTGAGCATGACGCGCCGGACAGAGGAGTCGACGCTGTGATGTATCTGGCCAGAGCGAGTCGGCCCGGGTAACCGGTTCCTTAATTGTTACAAACAGACCCACAGATTAGCGTGCAGTAAAACGACTTTCGAATACTTGAAAAATACCGAAGAGCATGGATTATGTTATGCAAAATTTCCACAAAACCAGACGTCACCCTGGGCCGTAGACTATGCGAATGTTATAGAAACACGCCGTGCAGTATATTGGCTATGTATCCATCAAAACCGTGGCGGCTTTGACTTGGTGCAGCCAAGACCGCGGACATTAGGTCTGTCTACAGCAAAGGCTAAATTTTTAGTAGCCTGTGCTGCCACTAAAGAAATAATGTGGATAAAACAATTTTCAAGAAATCTATGTAAATACAAAGTGGTCTCTGTATTTCTAAATTTAGTTAACCTAAGTGCAAAAAATTAAAATGTTAATTTCCATAAGAGACGTAAACATATTGAAATTAAATATCATTTTATTAATGAAAAGTATCATCAAAACATGATTGCATTAAAGATTGTTAGTATTGTTGATCAGCTTGCGAATATAATGTACCTACTTACAAAGCATTGTCTAAAGATAAATTTCAACATTGAAGGTCAGAGCTAGGAATGTTGTCATATATCTCAGTTTTCAATTGATTCAGAACTTATTTAAACATAAAGTTACAGTTACAACAGTTAAAGTTTGAAATGTTTTTATTTATCTTAGTTTTGTAGTGAAAAATGTATGTATGTCAGATTTTACTTTTCTTATTTGTGTGTGTAATTTAACTAATTATTATGTAGTTATTATTGTCATAATGACACTTAAATTTCAGGAAGGGTCTTGAATGTATTATTCTAAATTTGAATTTCGCGCCAAAGTCGTTCACTTTTTAATTATATGCAGTAGCCCGCTCTAAGATATATCTGAATCTCTCTACTCTGTGACATCAATTGACTTCGTATTATTCATTGCATTTTGTGCAAGTTTTAATATACTAGTTATAACTATTTATTAGTTATTAAAATCTGAGCTACGCCGTTTAATTTATCAATTTTTAATGA
Source organism: Mysoria ambigua (assembly GCA_018245875.1). Classification (NCBI taxonomy): domain Eukaryota; kingdom Metazoa; phylum Arthropoda; class Insecta; order Lepidoptera; family Hesperiidae; genus Mysoria; species Mysoria ambigua. The sequence continues at coordinate 452 of DWEI01001088.1, read as the reverse complement.
ACATCGAATGCTTTTTTAATAATGATACTTTTAAAAAAAATTAAATTGCATTCCACATAACTGCCGATGGAGGAGGAGGTCAAGAGGTCGTGCGTTCAAATCCCACGTCAGGTACTACTGGATTTTTCTAATTTAGATTTTCCACTAGTGCCTTGAACCCTCTCATTCTGAGAGGAGACCCATGCTCCAACATAGGAACGACAAAGGGTTGAGATCGCCTTGAAGACTCAGTATCAGGTTTCCCATTATGACATTAGGCCCACCACCTATTCCATAAAGGGACGTAAAAGTAACCGGTGAAACGCACGAAAGTACTTAACTCCTCTGCCTACGTGTTCGGGAATTACTGGCGTCATGTTACGTTCACTACTAATCGCATAATTAAAAATAAATAATAAGTGAAATTTTTGAATAATAGAAAACATCAACCGTCAAATCAATTAATAGATTGC
>DWEI01001087.1:0-17919 GCA_018245875.1 Mysoria ambigua | reverse complement strand
GTTTTTAGTTATACGAGATTCCATGCCAACAAGTAAATACAGAAGTGTTATGTTCAAGCGTACATATATTCACGATAGTGTTTTTTCTCGCAACTTACTGCTGCGTTTCGAGTATGAAATAAAAGCAAATTGAATGTGATAGACGTCTGATGTGAATAAAACTTTTCGTGGACAACAACCGCGCATGTTCGCCGCTCGTCTACATAATTCAGCGTCTGCTTTTGTAAATGGCAATTTCAACCTTACGCGGCCTCGGTTACTTCAGTAATGCGGCCACTTGGGAGAGTAGGTACCAGGCCGTTGTCAAGTGCGTAATGAAATTCGAAGACCGCAGTGTGGCGTAATTGAAACCATCAAATTGTTAATGTAAACAATCTGGTATTAATAAAATATCTCTAGTTATCATACCATATATTTATAAATATCATCTACTGTCCAATGCATAGCAATAGGCTCACCACCTATTCCATAGTGTGACGTAAACGTAACCGGTGAATCGTGGGAGTGTTCTGCATTCCTCTGCCTACCTGTTACATGTACGATATATATCGATATCGACCCTTCTATCGTTCCACTGCTGGAACATGGGTCTCCTCTCAGAATGAGAGGGTTAAGAAGGCCATAGTTTGCCACGATGGCTAAGCGCGGATTGGCAGACTTCACACACCTTTAGAGATCTTTTTTTAAGAATATTGTTTTTTAAGAGTAATTGTTACATGTACATAGTTGAAGATAATCTCAATGTTCTAGAGGCGAGAAACGCAACTGTTAGAGAAAATTTTGATCCGCGGGTTTAGTTTTATTGGTTATTTTTAACATGAAACACGTACTCGTAGTAGTGGCTTAGAGGCTGGATTTGGACTGTATGGTAAATGGCTCACCATTTATACCATGGGCCGTCTAACGTGAATCCTCTGCCCACCGCTTTGGTGATACACAAACGTGAAGTCATATTACATAAATGTAACTTGACAAACGATATGAATAAATTAAATTTATTTAATTACAAATATTTATCGATGTCACCTATATAATAATACATCAAATGAATTTTGTTATCAGTAATTTCGTATGCATGTCCAGAACATAGTGCGATATCCCAAAATCGTATGTTTTTGTAACACGACACAATGTTCGAGTGTATTGTACACCGGCTTGACCTAATCAGCGGAGCATGTGTTTTACACGGCTTACATCTCGACATACGCCTGCACTGATTATTCATTGAACGTGATTACAATATCTATACTCGGTCGTGCAGCGGTCCAATGAAAAGTTTCCAAAATTTTAAACATCAGCCAATTTAAAGCGCTGAAAAGGCGCTGTTTGTTACATACAAGTACAATACTTGAATATCGTAACGTAACATCAATCATTATTATGATGATACGCGTTCGACCGGCTGTTATCAAACTATTATTGATTTTTTCAAGCGTTTTAAGTGTCAAAAATGTTACCTTTGAATATCAAAATAAGTGGCCCAATGCAATAATTAGCAAGGCGTTGTGTTAAATTTTGGAATTTTAGACAAATTTATTTATGATAATATTTTCTTGATAAGCCTTGAAGTCGATTCTACGTGACGTCATCGTAACGTTTCATATAACAGTGAATTACTGTTCCGTTCTCAGCGTAGATCTGACGGCTATCAGTAAATCTCTAAGCTAACTTGAAATTCATTTGACTCCATATCTTAAAAACAGTACATAGAAATATTGCAGCTTTACAGCAGTTATAAAATTGTGAAGCGTATACATCTTCATATTTTCCTAATGTATCCTAAATCGTAATACATTGTATAAGACTGTTTCTTTAAGACCTGAACGCATTTTCCATAATATAGCTGCTTCGTTATTGTTATGAAAGTCATGTAATTATCGACAATATTTCTAAAGTCAATATATTACTAAATAAATATAACCTTCAATATGAATGAACTTCACTATTAAATAAATCCACCGCATAAAACAGTAAATAGTACTGTTTAATAATAATATTTGAATTCAAATAACATTAGAAAGAAATCTCTGTTACACTCAAAGCTTGTATACTTACAAACTAGCGCAGTAGCTGAAGCGCTGCGATGAAAATAATCTCGTGGGCAAAGAAATTTTCCAGCATTTAATTATTTCGCTCCACCCTCCTGAGTTTTCTCGAACAAAGGCAAACATAAAGATTTGAGATAGAGAAAAAAAAAGAAAGGAATATTAAAGACAAATAAGTAGTACGTCTCTCGGAGAAAACGTAGAAATTAAACGTCTCCGAATAGGAGCGCGGGTCGCGGCAAACAAAAACAATTTGTGATTCGTCGAATGCGTTCTAAGTTCGTTCTCCTTCAACTGTCTTGCCCTGAAAAACTTTTTCAATTAAATAGGGCCGATCGTGCCAGGATGGCCGAGGCTCGGGTGCGTTTATAGGGATGTCCGAAAAAGTTAAATTTCGAATTCGATTGAACTCAAACATTGTCACGGTACATTCAAGTTCGGATGAAAACCATTTTAATGAATGTCGAATATCATCGTCTATGTTATATCAGTTATATCGATTCTTTTGTTTTTCTCGATTTCGACTCATTGTGTTCGCTACAGAAGCACTCTTTTGTCTGGAACAACTAAAAAGGTTCCTTTTTCAATGTACCAGCTCCGATAAGCCAATGGCCGTTCGAAACTCAAATTCTTGATATTGCTCCAAAATAGTTTCACGTTGTTACACCCTAAATATTCCAATTAATTTTCATACGTATGCGAACGAATATTTTGTTATTGTATACCAAAATACGGCTGATGGCGTTCGGCCAAAATTGGACTAAAATGCATAGTAAGTTAAACTCAGGCTCTTATTAACACTAGCTCCTGTCCACAAGTTTGTTTCTATTTTACTTTATCTATTTATCTATTACTTTATCTATTTTACTTATTTTAATATATTGATACTTGAAAATTAACCTTTTATATATCTGCAAGCCGCGTATCAGCTCACAGAGCAAACGATTTCAACTTGTTTAAAAAAATATTGATTGACTTTCAAGCTTTGTTTTAAAAGCACAGGTTATGCTTTTAAATATACATATTTCAATTGTAAATTCCACATCTGTAAACTTAAATGGTATAACGCTAAATTAAATATTTATTATTTTAAAACATTTCTCTCGTACGTTAATTTGATACATTAATGTTACAGTCAGCCACAGATCCGTTGTCAAATACTCGAGAACAAACAAATATGGAGTTATTCAACTTGAACTTTTCGTATTACGTATGCCTAAACATATTATGTATGTGTTTTTAATTAATAATACAGTTTTAATTTCAAATTTATCTAGCTCATTGTGGGGCATGTGTTTCCAAAATATTCTGAAGATTGTAAGATCGTAATGTAAAATTGACATAACAAAGTAATTTTAATACAAATTTCCTAAACGAACACCAACAATGTATACTACAATCATCATTTACTATTAAGATCTTTTGTGAATTAAAAAAAGAACAATACAATGACGCTGATTCCAACTGTAGTGTTGCAACGCACGAACAAGCGACCTGGACAAATTGACCTGCTTGAGTTGCAAAATCTCAAATTGTACTACGGTGCAAAACAGAAAACTTTTTTTAAAATTCTAATTCGTTACTGAAATCACAGAGCACAATGCAACTGACCTGACTTCATATGATTAAACTCAGTACATAATCAACTTGCGTCCTGATTTTCGCATCAATTTAAAACATCAGCTCTCTGCACTTAGCTGCGTTTGTAACCACGACTTGATTAATACTTGAACACACTTATGCATGATACGATATTGTTCATATATTTTTTCCTTTTCACACTCTGAACGATTCGTGTTAATATTGACACCTGTTGTATGCTCTCACGTATGACCTACCACGGTGACATGACCGTGCCCTGACCGTGTCTGCATAGCATTAACTCTATGGTAACAACGTAGGTAATTGGATTGACGTTCATATCCAATGGGTTTCCCGCGCAAAGGGGAGGAGGGATCATCCCTCTCTTAATAAGAACGGATATTGGCTTTTCGCGTGGAAGGGATATCGCAACAGTTAATCAGGGTTTCCATGTTAATAAGAAAAAGGATACCATCTTTATCATATTATATTAATATTATAACCCCGAGTCAGGTCTCTCAAGAGAGGGGGGAGGGGTCTGAGAGGATCGACTGTTGAATCTCTCTAGCCTTACAAACCTGATGTGTTTCATTTATTCATCTGTGTCATTGTACGCTCGTTATAAATTATGATTTGATGAAAACAATAGCTATGCATGTGGGCATTCCTTTAAAGATACGGATTTCAAGCATTCAATACATTGACTCGGTATCGTATCAGAGGTGATACATGTGTGCGTACGGATCAAACAGATCGCTCATAAGACAACCTGTAAAATTTTCCAGTTAACTTTATAGCGAAAATCCCCATCCGAACATGCAAAATAAGTCCAATCCATACCATTCCGGATGTCGTTATGTCACATGGAGTGGTATGCTTATCCAAATTGGAATGCTGACGAATTTAATCGATTTAAAACTCTCGAATTGGGCATGTGTTACATGGCGACCGAGAAGCGTGTTGCGAGCTCTTCCGAACGCACGACAAATTTATAGTTGCCACATTATTATTATTATTTCCATCGTAGGACGTAAACATGTGACTGATGTATTGTGCAAATGTACCACACTCCTCTGCCTATAATGTTCCATTTTGTTTTGACAATGGTTACCGCTTTTATTGAGTGATTGTTAGAGGAAGTTACGCGATATGGCTTAATTGTAACAATTGAATTAATTTACCTTGTCTACAGTGTATGAGTCTGGGACGTGATGGGTGCTGTTACGTTTTTGTATGAATTATCTTATACAATATGATATGAGTCATGAAAACTCGTTATTTATCATCGCCATGCTATCTAATATTCAGGTTTTAGACAAGAGTTTCCTCTCTGGACATATGAATAGCTTATAATTCGTACGTTTCAAAGAACATTAAATTCTAAAAGGTGCAGATTTCGTGAAAACAGCTTGTTTTATGTGTACTGTAAATAATACTATATTTTATTCGGTCAAACTTAATATTAACCAAACGAACGAAGTCCAATGGTACTTTCAATCATCAGCACTTGATACCCACGGAGTAACGAATACTGAAACTTTGGGAGGCTTATTTTTGATAGCTTCATTATTTATGGCGTCGTGAAACGAACATTACTAAATGAAGCCGATCGGTTATAATGTAGCTGCTGTAACGACCCGACGCGAACGGCCATTGAAGTAATTGTACAACGAAATTGTATAATTTTTCGTCGTAAAATCGATTTATTTATGAGTCACTTCCGCTTCCTTTATGACACTTTTAAATTGGCCACTTTAATTAACGACATTTATAATTACTGTAAATGTGAAAAATTGGTAATATGACATATTATTGATGAATGTTAACGCAAATTATTCATTGTGTTTGATAAAGTGCAAATTGAAATACGGAGACCTGGTTTCAATTTTTTTTTTAAAAGAGCATGACTCTGCGTATAGATAGCTAATTACGATATAAGTGTCATTTAGTAATATTTATTCCTTATTGACTAAGTTCGTGGGCGATACCCCACGAACTTAGTCAATAAGGAATATGATTGCATACAAATATGATTCAGAACCAGTTTTTCACTTCATTTACTGACATCAAAGTCAACATGCATACGTAATGGTTCATTTAAAATAAATAATAAAAGGTAAATGGTTCAATAAAAAGTTAAAAAAACGCACACTCAAATCGTTTTATCCTTTTACGAGTTATAATGCAACAGACAGACACACAAGTACATATATACAATACAATACACACACAATTACACACTTTACAATAATGAGTTCCCTCGTTTTTTGCCCGGCACGCTAAAAAATGTTCCAACATGACACGCGCAATATCTGCCGATATCGTCTCCTCGCTGTCCCACTCTGCGTTAGTATTAAAACACAAATCCTAGTCCCGTGTCGCTGTCAAAGGGAGTTACCATAAGTTAGCCATCGGTGCAATATTGCTTAGGTATTTTACATCACGTATAAAACGAAGAGCGTAAAACTATAAATGCCGTTAGATTTAACTAACAATTTATACGAGTAGCGATAGGCCGTTCATTGCTTTGTGCCGCTGTACCGCGGACGATATGTTACGTTAAGCAAAATCGGGAAAATGTGTTTTTCGTTCATAGCTAACATTTTTTACGTTAGTTTATTCGAATAGTACTATTAATGTGCGTAAATAAACTTATATTATAAAACTTCTTTCCCAAAAGAGCAACATTTCAGATTTTTATCGGCTAAAATCCAGTAAATCTTAAGCCCTTGTACGTCGTTTGAAACCATACGCGCTGGCTTATCAAAATACTTGTTATCTGCTTTTTACGGATACTATAAATAATTTATTTAAAAAAAAGTAATTATAATCACATTCCACTCTGTAATTATATAACGTATAGACTTTTCTTTATATTTATGCAACTTATTTCAAGACATCAAATTTAACTGAACTATAATTATTATCATTTACATTTTCAATTACAGCAAAAAAAAAAAAATTCAATTATATCTAAATAGCTGAAAAACATCACTAAATACTAGTAATTGACTAAATTTTCTTTTTTATTATCTTCAATGTGAGCTACTTGAATATAATAATCATTACATACCATACATATGTACATAACATTTATCTGTACAATTTTTTTTTATTTAATATTAATGTATTTTTGTATTGTTATAATATGAAATACATCTCTTTGAAGCGCTCATAATCTTGATCACGTGTCCTAGTGTTAATAATTTCTCAAGTGAAGTAAAACAAAGCACAAACGACTATTGGCTGGGAGCAAGGATCAAAATCTGGTGATTGTTCGTAGCTTTGCGGAGCGTATATTGATCGGTCTCAGTCATTGTCATGCAATAAAAGTTGTTAAATCGTCTAAAAGATATTCTGAATGGGAGTATCCCATTAAATACGGTGTTGTCTGTCCAACCTGTAAAAGATTTGTTTAGGAGTGACGCTTTTAAAATAGCACATATTTTATTTTCAAGTCACTTTTACACCTGTAAATGGAGTGCACCTGTAAATGCATGTAATACTTTTTTTAAATTAAAATCATAATAGACAAGCGTTTAGCTGTTATCACGCCTGGTGACGAGCCTAGATTTGTTTTCAGGTGGCTTGTGCGTGCATAGGAAAAGCCTACACACCCTTGGTTCAGACATCCTATGATAAAAAAGGTTAATAATGTTAAAAATAATGTTGTTAAAAATAAGGTCAATAAACACAGAGGCAGTACTGTTCCACTCTTACTTTAGCTCCTTGTTTTATGTGCCTTTGTGGTGCCTTAATAATAAACTAATGATAAACTGGATTAGAATAATGATTTCGATGCTGTAATATTCAAACCTTATCATTATTATTATTACTGAAGTGACGTCACTCGATAAGGGCCGTTATTCCAGGCGACGCGTGTACCAGCGGCGTCGTTCTGCCGAGCAATCAACCAACAGTTTAACATGTTTCAACAATTATATTGAGTATTCCACATGAATTATTCAAAGTTTACTCGAATCAGTGAAATTTCGCCCAAGTTGAATGTGAATGTCGGAGTATTAGATAGTACGAGTAAGATCGGATAAATCAGTTTCAGTTTGTCAGGTTACGTGCTTCTCATTGATTTGATAATATGATTGTTATTCTAGAACGATGAGGTTTATAATATTTTTTTTAGATTCATTATTTCCTAAGGTTTAGTTAGTTTTTGGTGATTACGTGAGGTATTCGGACAGTGCCATAGTGAATTGATTCAATTTTAATATGGTTTTATAATTTTAAAATTTGTACATTGCAATTACACTGCAATATTAGAAGCCGTGTTCTGTTTGCATTACTAAGCTGCATGCTCAGAGTAGTGATTATGAATATAAATCCATCAGTGGAGGCCTCTGTCCAGGGGTGGACTTGGGCTAATCTTATACAAAGAACTCAATTTATGTTTACAGTTCAAATTTGACCTATATTATTGTATTCATAAATTGTTTGTATTGTACTTTTACTACTTAAACAACAGTGACAACCTATGTTAAATTTAGAGGCATCGACTAATAAGCCGACTACCAACTGATGAAAAGAAGCTGAAGTCTTTGCATTCTTTCCAGTCTACTTTTCTCCAGTTTTCTTTTCACCAGTCTTCTGTTCTCCAGTATTTTTCTCTCCAGTCTCTTTCTCTCTAGTTTTCTTCTTTCCAATCTTCGTAGTATCTTTCAGAACCTGCCTAGTGTAAACATACCCAACATTATGCTATTTGGCGTTACGTATATTGGTTGAGGGCGGAACTAACACGCTATTGTAGTATTCTACAGCACATATGGAAATGGATTTTTTTCAGAATCGTATACGAATGTTATACCAGTCTCTAAATATGTAAAGAATATAATATAAATCTCGAAAACAATACACAGCTGTTCAAAATCAACAAATTAAACCAATTTACTACTGACGTCGAATATATTGCAGTAATAAATAAATAAACGAGACATTGAGACATGTACGCATTAAACATTTAATGTCTAGGGGCGGTTGGTGGTGTGAAACCGCAACATACAGATTTTTGTTAAATATTCCATTTCCATAAAGCGCTTTTTGTCGTTTTGTCTTACCGTGAACTTCAGGTACATAATTTATGAATGCGGTACAGGAAGCGTGTGTCGACCCTGCATAAGTAAGCAAAGATACGTTTCCAAAACAAAAAAGGCATTTTATGAACGTTTGTACGTGGAAAGAGTTTTTCAACGTCTTCCTCGGTGACCAAGTGTCGGAAATGTAATCGACTCCGTGCCGATTTATTTTGGGATAAATACGGTAGTTTTATATTAAACTTGGGGTTGTAAATGTCTTGCCCGCTTCGTTCCACCCTACCTGAGTTTACATAACTGCAAAATTTATATCCAACCAACCGTTCACTTATAGCCTTTTGGTCCACAAACAACCATTTGTACCAGCAAATCGTTCCCAATAATAAATAATGTCAAAAGGTCACCGCCCAGTAATGGAATGAAAACGGATAGAATCCATCCCACACAACCATTGCTAAGCCCTGCTGACGCAAACCCGTTACGTTACTTTTTAGGCCCGGTTCAATCGATTTTCAATCTTATTCGTTACAAATAAAGATCACGTAACGCGCCGTTGTGTAATGAAAGAACTGTACTAGTCTGCATCCGGCCTCGTATTTCTTATTCGACGTAAAATAGGCAAGGTAGGGCAAAGGTAACTAGCTGTTTGTTACCTCGTAAAACATTTATTTGTAAGGGTGGTTTTTGGAACACAGTAAAAATGTGTACCCAGCTCTCCTTTTACATATAGTTTTTATAAATTCGTGTTTTTTATTCATCAACGCCAATTGAAATGTACTAATACCTATATAAAATTGATTGCCTCGTTGATCGAAAGGTTGCAAACGCAACTACAGAACGACAGGTCTGGTTTTCGACTCGTGGATCGGGTATTAACGGACTTTTTAACTAGAATTATATACGTGTTTCTAGTAATGATTCGGAGTCTGGATATTTACCTGCCGTGTTGCAGTAGTGTCATTAATTCATAGTGAGACGTAAACATAACTAGTGATGCGTAGGAGTGTACTATACTCCTCTTCGTACCTCTTCAGGGATTACAGGCGCGATGTTACGTAAAAAATAAAAACATGAATACGCTTCTTCCAGTAATTTCTACACGAATAAAATACATAAATCCCGAATTAACACGTAAATTATATTGTTCAAAATGAAAAAAGAGGTCTAAAGGAATTAATTTCGCGCCGACCACACATTGCGAAGGTGTGCTTGGGCGTAATTGGCTAATTCTTTACCCTGGTTTTATACGACTTTTGTTTTAATAAAAAAACAGGCAGCAGATAAAATACAGATCGTCCCAAAATTTATGGGTGTTTGTTTTAAAAATATTTTATATTATCAAATATAGCACCTTATTTTGCACACGATTTTAAAATTATGAAAATTCGAAACTTTTTACATCTGTCAGCTACAATAGATTTTAAATCGATGCAATATTCTAATGCTTTTGTTGGACGAATAAATAGAACTTCAATATACTTGTAAGTTAAAATGCGCTTTCAATTTTCTGCCAATATTGTCGCGCAACATTACAATACAACAATAAATCTGTTTAAATTCTATAGAACACAATTTGAATCTTACAATCCAATATTACTATTCTTAAGAAACAAATTACAGTCAATCAACGCATCAAGCTAACTTATAAAAGGTAAGCTAACTTATAATACTAATTTTACAGTCTATTAATGCATCAAGCTAACTTGTAAAAGGTTGTTAGGATAACAATATTCATGTAAATTATTATGACACATTTTGTGAATTTCATATTAACATACATGTTTGAGTCCAATTAAAAGTACAATTTACTTTTTCCTTATTTAAAAACACTAATTACTATTGCTTTAAACAACGTAAAAAAATAAAATAAGACCATGTGCACATATGAAAAAAGAAGTTAAACGCCGCGTGAATGTAGAAGCTAAACGTCAAGCTTATCAGAATGTAAATATTTGATGTTAGGTGCCGAATATTTCGATGGGTTGACTAAATAATTCCATATTAATAAAAAGGTTGCTCATTTTTTCATAGATACTTGTAGGCACTGTTATAGATAATTTGTCTGTTAATTAAGACATATAAAATGAGAACACGTTCAGTTTAATGTTATAGTGATAGTAAAACACATATTAATTAAGAGCCTTAACAAACTAGAAGCTGTGTTGAGCATAAGCATTTAAATATTTGGTTTCGTCTATATCTTAACGTAGGACGGCGAATCTAAAGAACTACATTTAGGTAAAAGTAAATAAGAATGAGCAAGAGGTAGTCAAAAGAACTATTACTGACGCCTCATATGGATGTATATCCCTCAAAAAAGTAAGATGTGATATTGATGAATATGTAATAAATTTTAGGTCTAGGTTTAGAGGAAATTATTGAAATTATGTAATTTTAATAATTTCACATAAACGTATGTACTAATACTAATGACTAACATATCTCAATGATAAACGACCCTCCTTCCACCATAAATGTTATCTAATCCTAACCATTATTCGATTTAAATTTGTATTAATGAGTTTCTGATGTTCAAACGATGTTCGCACGAGTTAACAGTTCGCGATCCAGCTTCACAATTCCGGAATGGGCATGTTTAGGCATTAATATATCTGATAATTGTAGCCCAGCTGCCGCCATACATCGGAATAAAGCTGACCGCTAAGCCGGTCGAATAGCATTTCAATTTGTTTTGCGGTTCCATATTTCGTTCCATATCTGCATTGAAACGTTCCAGATTCCTTATGTGTACATTACTTTTGGTGGATTGTATGATCATCAATTTAATCAGTAAAATTGGCGTCAACATCGTAATCTTAATATACACTTTCAGCAGGCATTTATAGATACCATACTTGTAACACTTTTGATGAATTTCACCGCCGTCATCACAATCAATATTTTTGTCACACTTATTCTATGCACTATTCTATTTTTATGATACTATACGTCTGTATTTAATAAAATGGACTAAATACGTAACAGGTTTCAAGAAAGGGAACATCGGAAATTTTTACAACTTCTCTTGATTTCTACCTTCAGCTACCTCATCCACTGGCTACAACCATGACATTTACTTAATCTTACTGTTGTGCTTCAAAGGCGCTTTGAATGAAGAAAATTAATTAAGCTTTGTTTTTAATATTACATATACAACTTCATAGATCTGAAACAACTTGTTAAAGGAAATATTACTTAAGAATAATCCTCTGTACCGTCTTGAGATCTTCGTTCACGAGAAAGTAGTACATTTGTTTTGAAAAGCGAGATAAGCCGGGAAAAATGTGTTTTTCTTTAGAACTTCTGCTTCGAGCGTCTCCACATACAGTTTCACCAAGCTTGATTTATCAGTTTTAACGTCAAAAAGTTACAGACAATTATTGACGTTTTGAATTGTTCCAAATATGATTTATACTTTATCTCTAAATTACTGTTGACTATCAATTTTATAATTATTATATTGGTTTTCAATCTTAATTTGAATTAAATTAAGAGTGACAATGTTCTGTACAGACTTTTCTGTCATTTTAAGGGCGGCCGAAATAAATCTTACTCAGACCAACTTTCCTTGGTTGATGTTCCTATTATTGATTGTACGTACGTACTATTTGATCATTACATCTTTTGATTATTACATAAAAGTTGTGAAAATTTTTGATTTTAGGTAATTTTTACAACAAAAATAGTTAATTATTTTAAATTGGCAGACATCGAATACTTCTTTGGTAAAAGCTAGCGATATAGAATGGGATTTTATAGTCTGTTGGTAATATTAAAATGACTTCTAAACCCAGTGAATATATAATATTAACCTTTCTTATGTGCGTTGCCAATATTCGACTTATCAGTTGCGTAAAACGACTTTTATATAATAGCGTTTCTGCCGTCGTAAAGGTTCTTAGAATTATGATTTCTGGCTGTGTCTCATAAATTGATAACTTTTTACATTTACTAATAACACAATAACATAACACACACATTACTACTAACATAATACGCAATTTACTAATTACATAATACACAGATTATCTCAGAATTTATATATTCCGCCAAACCTTTTTTTTTTAATATGTATAAGGTTCCTTGCTAAGAAACACAATTTAAAATACGGCTATTTAGTTTTCAAAAAAATACACCAAACGTGTTATTAACACGAACAATGGTGTTGAGTTTTATGAATTCCCTATATTGAAATTCCTTGACCGTCTTGTTGCGTTGCCGATGCCTAGGTGTAATTCTCGAGTCGAACACTACAAAATTTTCTAATTTTGATTTTCTCGTAGTGGATCGGAGTCTCGTAGTGGATAAGAGCCCGGTGTATGGCAATTCCAATGTGGGACGCAAACGTAACTGGTGAAACGTGGGACTGTTCTGCATTCCTCCGCCAACCTTCTCCGGGATTACAGGCGTGAAGTTAAGTTTTTTGACGATCTCTTTATTATTTTAGCAATCACAAATAATCAACGTTCTATTGTTCAATCTGGCATTCGTGGCACCGAATTAAACTTTTCACAACATACGTATAAATAACGTTAGGAGAAGTCGACCGCCAGTACAATGGTCGATATTAAACATAGGAAATAAAGCCAGCAAGAGCTGAATGGGGTGTGTTTCAATTTCATATCGCGTTGCGGTCAGTTACAGTTCGTATTGCATTGGGTTCGTTGATGTTATACTGCGGCGATTTAAACTAAGCAGCTGATTTTATTTAATATACTTGTAACTCAACAGTGTTTAGTTCTTTATTATTTTTTATATCACCACCGTTTCAACCTTCCTTTCATCAACTTAATGAAAGCATCGTCACTGTTCTTAATGCTTCGATATATCTACATTTAATTAAACAAACAATAATTCTTAACATTTCTGTGATATTTCAATGCTCAGCCAAGAACTCAATGTTTAGTTTAGTATGGTATTTTTGGTAATTTAATTTTCGATGGTTGAAAACTTCTTCACAGGTTCGACCAGCTATGTTCGGCAGCTAATGTAAAAGGAAATAGAGATAAAATCAGTTTTATTTCAGACAGTATAATTTTGCTTGTTTCGCTCTCTGGCCGCTATAATATATGAATAAATCTGTCAACTGAGGAGTTAGACGAGCTTGTATTAATTTATTTTGCGGTGACTGATCGTTCTGCAGTCAGATACAGTCTCACTCGGCCTTAGTACAGTGGGAGAGGAGTGAATAGTGAATTATGTTAAAAGTAGATACATAAATATTGATAATTTTCATTTAAATATTTTTTTAAAATATATTGTCAAAAAATCGTTGCTGTCCAATAATGATTGTAATGCAAGTTTTTTTTTAAAAAAAAGCTCGGCTAATATAACGTAGCAGTAAGTAATTTCACATCTTACTTTTAATTTATAATTAAAAAGGGATAATTTTATTACATAACTTCTTTTCGTAACGTGGGGACTATTTTACGCATATTTGTTTACTATGGCAGATGGAGTATTTAAAAAAAAAATTAACAGCCCAAAGTTTTTTTTGAAATATAATCTAATTACAAACGTCGAACCATGTTTTACAAAATTGAGTACACATTTTAAACAGGTGTAAATTTCGCTCATATACGCCAGACGGGGTCACGCGTCATAATACAGTCATTTAAATATAAAAGCAGTGCACATTATAGTAGCTTCTAATTTATAAACGTTGCGTTCCATGTGGCCATGGTAAGCTCTACGAAGTGAGCGGCCGATTTAAAGCTGACCCGCCGTCTGCATGTGAAATACTGGCCGCCTCGCGCATCCGTCTATGTCACGCTATAAAATGTTCGCTGAGGAATTTCTGTAAGATTTCCCGGGAAATTCCCGAAGAATATTTATTTATATTGCGTTCGGCGAGTTAAATGGCAGCGCATTTAGGACTTAATAGTTTGTCTTCAGATAACATGTGCTTTTACATTTTAATACAATGCTATCGGTCTTCCTTTACTTCCACACTGAACTTTATTTATTTATTTACCCTTTATCGTACAAACAAAAGCGAGATGGATTGTACGAAAGGCGAACTCGTGCTATTATCTACCAGTCAAACACCGAACTTTGTGTGCTTTTGCGCACGAGTCTAGTAATTTCCATGTATTGACGGTGCATGGAGATTAGACACCGCTGGAATTAAACCGAGAGTTGTGATTAAAGAGCGATGCTCTAGTAGTGGTGCGGAGTCTGGATGTGTGCCCTGCGTGTAGCAATAGCTTCACCGCCTATTCCATAGTGAGACACAAGCGTAACTGGTCAATACTTGCGAGCGTACTACACTCCTCTGCCTACCTCTTCAGGGATTACAGAAATATGTGGCATGTCGTATCGTTTTATTAAACAGTTATATAAAATGACAAAATTTATATATCTAAATATATACGCTGAAGGCGACCGTAAAAATAACTGTGGGAGTATACGACAGTTATCTACCTACCCTCTTCGGAAATTACAACCATTATGTTACATAATACTGTGAGTTTTATAAGCAAGTAATATTATATCTGTAATCCTCGAAGAGATGTGTGTAGGATTGTCTTTCACTATCAAGCTGCAGCAGTTACGACACAAATACAATTTAAGAATCAGTTAATATCTATAAACCACTTTTTTCTTTTCTGTATAAATAATGTATTTACTTTAATTATTGAATCGTTGTTCAAGCGATGTAGGCAAATATATATTTTTGTTGTGATATGATATGATATCAACTCTTCTACCGTTCCACTGCTGGAACATAGTTCTCCTTTCAGAAAGAGAGAGTTAAGGCCGTAGTCTGCCACGCTGGCCAAGTGCGGGTTGACAGACTTCACACACCTTAGTGAATAATTTTATTTTCTGAACTCAAGGTGTGCAAGTTTCCTCACGATGTTCTCCCTCACCGTAATAGCAAGTGATATTTAAACTTAAAACACATATTTTAAGAGGTGCGCGCCTGGGATTTGAACCCGGTCTCCCGGAGTGAGAGGTCGAATTTCAAACCACTAGGCTATCACTGTTTTTTATATTTTTTTGTTGCTTTGTTATTATTTTTGCTTTTTCTTTAATTATTTTGGGTATTCCTTACGGTCCATATTAACTTGAATAATATATAAACTATAGAAAATTACGCATAGTATACTACGGGGTCGCAATACAAGTTAATTTACAATGGTGCTAGGTGACAGCACTCGTCCGAACGATGTGAATGGATGGCTGCGCTGACCACCAGCGGATGTTGTTCAGCGTCAGTCCAATCCCAGCTAAGTGCGTCCACGTTCATTAGTTACGCTACAGGGCCACCTAAATATTAGCAAAACGGTTTTTTTGTCCGTTCACAACGTATTTATAATAAAATCTTCTATTATTCATAAGTTCATCGTCAACCTATTTTCATATTTTAATAAAATAAATATGTCACAATACATAAATTTAGTTATATACGTAAGTATATCAAAAACAATGGAGAAATCGAATACTATAAAATGTAAAGATACCAAGATGTAAAGATATGTAGTAAAATGTAAAGATAGGTAGATGTATATAGTACACTCACACAATTCACACGTGGTGTTACTTATCACACTGTGGAATAGGAGATGAGCCTACATCAAGCAAAATCCCGACTCCGAACTACTACTGCGAATTTCAATTTATGAAAACCCCGGTCTTGATCTCTGTCGACCAACGAGGCATTCACACTATAGACATGATTTACTCGGTTATTGTATAATTTGGGGTATCATCCGAACAAAATGACAGTAAGTTATATCAGCGGAAAATTCTTTGGACATCTCTTTGAATACAACTTAAAACGTTTTAATTAATGGATTCATATTTCAATATTTTGAATGCGGAACTATTTAAAGCGCGATGCTTTTGATGCTTTAATATGTTAAACACTTAATTAAATAATCTGACAATCTCAAAATTGACTGCGCTTAATGGAATTCATAATAAGCAAACGTATTGAAATGAATATTTCGTGCTCATCATTTAAGGGTAATTAGATTTATTTCTGATGATTTTTTTGAACTCGCTTGAATTTTGCATTATATATAGAATATGAAACTTAATATTATTCTAGTTTTAAAATTCATTACCCGCGGCTTGACGAATGTACTGTAGAACACTTCCCTGCCAGTTGGGATGACGAGCTGTGAAAGGCACGCAGAAGCTGAGTGCGACAAGCTGCGGACGGAACACCTAGCTTTAAAATCATTACATTGCATAGAACTGTTTCTTGTACCAACGGTTAAGCGCACCTCTTAAAATTGTGCGATTTAAGTTTAAATATATCTTGCTTTTACGGTGAAAGAAAACATCGTGAGGAAACCTGCACACCTTGAGTCTAGAAAAATAAAAATGTTCTCTAAGGTGTGTGAATTCTGCCTACCCGCACTTGGCCAGCGTGGCAGACTATGACCTTAACCCTCTTATTCTGAGAGGAGACCCATGTTCCAGCAGTGAAACGACAGAAGGGTTGATATCGAATGGAGCAAAATGAAACTTCATATAACGGAATTTGTACCTATAACCCAGTGGTAACCATAATCCCATGACGCTCTAACCTTCTACACCATTTACATTCAGTAATATATAAATACAATAGAAATACAATATAATAATACATATATAGTGCAGGCTATCGTTCGTACTGCACATGTTGTACATATTATACATGTAATATGTACGTTCCATGCAGAACGTGAGCAATAGTTTCATTATCACATGGTCCCTTCGTTAGCGTGAATACACGGCGTCAATTGTATCAGGTTGCGTCCGTGCTTAATTGACGGTATTTCTATGTAAATACCTATAGACGTGCATATCTTCACGCCTGATTCCTCACGGGGTAGACAGGGGGCACCGATCACCAAAAATCTCTATCTCTGTCGCGCCTCTACTTTCATCACTCTCTTTGTACAGCCACGCCGGGTTCGGAGACTTTCAACTACCTTGACGAGCCTTGATGAGCCTTGACCTTCCTTGGCACTAGCGTCCATCAGTTTTGTACTTTTGCACTTATTATATTGGACATGAAACTAAATCAATAAGAGAATCTGCGGCACTTGTGTAACATCACGCCTGTAATTCCCAAAGTGGTAGGGAATGTAATACACGCACATATTTCACACTACGTCTACGTTCCGTTATAGCGCCTCCTAGAAAATCTAAATAAGAAAAATTTCAATTAGCTTTGCATCCAGGACCCGGTAATCGGTAGTTCAAACAACTCGGCTAACGATGTAGCCGTCTATGGTATTTAAACATATTGA
>DWEI01001086.1:0-17921 GCA_018245875.1 Mysoria ambigua | reverse complement strand
GGCGCGGCAGGTCTGTAAGGATAGAGATATTTGGCACTCCGTGCTCTCTGCCTACCCCGTAAGGGACTCGGCGTGATAATATGTATGTAGTATGTTGATATTAATTTTCAAATGGCCTTAGTAACGGATATCATTACAGTTGTAAAGTTTGATATAAACCTACTAGTTGTTGACAGACCTGCTAGTCATCACGGCTTAATGTATAACACTATAGAGCTCACTGTAACTATATGTGTGTATGCGCGTGTACGCGCACACGCGCATGCGCGTGTGTGCGAGTGTGCCAGTGTGCGAATGTGTAAGTGTGTGCGCGTGTGCGAGTGTGTGAGTGTGTGCGAGTGTGTGTGTGTGTCGACTTTCATGTTAAGTATAAAACGCACAAAGGCGGCGAGAACCGGGCGCTGCTGAACGCCGCCGGGTGGAACTTCGTGGGCTGGGCGCTCCACTACGTGCCGTTCTGGGCGATGGGCCGCGTGCTGTACTTCCACCACTACTTCCCCGCGCTGGTGTTCAGCTCCATGCTCACTGGTACGCTTTTTTAAATATCATGTATTAATGGAGCCTATTACCATAGGCTCACCCCCTATTCCATAATGGGATATGGCATAACTGGTGAAATATATACCACACTCCTCTGCAAACCCCTTCGGGGATTACACACCTGTTCCATTTTCCGTGTGGTCAATACGGCCATTAAATATCAGTTTTGGCTGTGATAAATCTTTAAATTTGTTGGCTCATTTATAATTCAGAATAGACTTACATTTTGCTTTATTTTATAGAATACTTGCAACTAATAATAACGCTCATTATGATATAAATACTTCTTTTTATAGATAAACATAGATTAAAAATTGTTTGGTTTCAGGTATTCTAACTGTATACCTTCTGCGAAGCATCAAGGCTTATTTCAACTCGGAACTCGGCCAGACATTCTACCACTGCGTCATGGGCGTCATCGTGTCTAGCACGGTGTACAGTTTCTACTTGTTCTCGCCCCTGGCATACGGCATGAGCGGACCGCTGGCCCACGAGCCCAACTCCACCATGACTGGACTGAAGTGGCTGGAGTCTTGGGAGTTCTAAATGGCTTCTGTCCCACTTAGATCTGAACAATATTGGCAGGTCACAACTACAGCTATGAGGCCGCCATGTGTTGCTGGAAATATAATTTCATTCCATTATTATATGTAGATATTGACGGTCCATGGTGTTGACAAATATTGAACTTGTGGAATGCTTGCTTAGTCAATTAAAACACAAATATTCTAGGCATTTTGGAAAATTTGAACTGACTTTCATTAAGTATATATACATACAGCACAGATATGTTAATGAAAATCAATTCCTTTTGAGCAATAGTTATTTTTGTTAGCTTTACATTTTCCTTTAAAATATTGTGTGTATTACAAGGGTTAAATACTACCCTATAAATTATCACTGACAACTGGAAGAGAATTTTATAAAAAAAAACAGTTTAAGCACAGTTTATGACAATATTTTTGTAATATTTTAATTGTGGACAGCTAGGTTTTATAAGAGTGAATAACAAGAAATATATATTCTTGCTTAGATCTATGAAGGATTACTTTCTGACGTGATAGTATGTCAATCAATACACGCTTTATAATAGCGATTCCAAAAGAAAAATAATTGTATAGTTATATCTATTAATAGGCAGTTCATGATGGACATAGCCAGGTATGAATATTAGGATTTTCAGTTTTTATTCTTACACTTTTTTTAAAATACCCTTTATTTGAGTTCAAAACTCTGTTATAAACGAAATTTAACTACTTTCATGCGATATTTGTGCTAAGTCAAGATGCAGAATATTTTGATGCTGTTAGGCTTAAAAATATTTTGATTGTGTGATTAGAACTGATTGATTAATGCGTACTGTAATTAAAGTCGCAATTTCTTACTACTTGACAGTACTTGTGATAAAATATTACTAGAATATTGCAGATCTTTTTCTAATACTCATTGTTTTGTGTTCAAATTTTGTCCGTCCATAATGTGTTCAAATTCCCATAAAATATTATATTTACTATATTTTTATATAGATGTTTTTAATATTATATAAAGAATAATATATTTTAATTTATTGACAATTTTATAATCCTTTATTTTTATTGCTTTATCTTCTGTGTATGGATTATATGGCAAACAGGACAGACATTAAAGGCGTCGCCAACGGTCAGGTCAGAAGAAAGATCAGCGTCGAATGTTGATAGTGCGTTTTGTTCCAACACACATCACAGATGAAACATTAATCTATAAAGAATTATTTAATAAACATTTTTATAAGTTCTTTTGTTTAATTTATAAACACCACATTTCAGAAATTATTGATTGTGCATTGATCATTTGTATTTTATTAATGTATGACTTCAGTTTTTCAGTTTTTCTAACATCAAACACGCTAATTTATCTACTGGGGATTTTTAATTAGAAAAATATATTTCCCAATGTGTAGGTGTATGAAGCTGGCATTTTTAACATTTCTGATAGGATGTAGATAACAGAAATCAATCTATGTTTAAACAAATATTTGTTTTCTAGGCATAGCATTGTTTATAGACGTTATGTACATGACATTCAAACTGCCTTTAAATATGCATACGGTCTGAATGTGTAATTACGAGCTACATAGGGATTATTCAATCTAGAGGTATACAGAACTAATAATCATATATAAGTGAATACTAAGTGTCGAGATAAAACAATAAATAACAGTTCATAAATTCAGTACCACGGTGCTTGTGTTTGCGAGCAAAAAGAGTATGATGTGAATATAGCAGTTGTAAAAGGACTAAAGTATGCATAATAAGAAACTAATATTTTTGCTGACTACCATAGCCAATCAAATCGCATTGATGTATTTACGTAGGTATATCCATAACAATTTTAAAATCATATATCCTACCCATATTACCTTTGGAGCTTTTTTTAAATTACTCTTATTGGAAAGTAGTGGCACCCTAACTTAAAGTTTTCTGACGAAAACTATTTTATGTAAGGAGATAGTGGTTCCCCTTATATCTGTTTATAAAAGAAATAAAAAAAATTCTTTGGTCCATTCTATTTTACTGTTTTGTCTCATTATTGATTTAGAAATTCAACCTATAACCTTTTAATTTCAAATAAATTTCTATTGCTATATAGAAATACTTTAAGTAACTGATTTATACATTTCTATCTCATTATATCTTCAAATAATATTAATACTCTTTTGTTAAAAACATTGTTTATACTCTATGGTTCATGATACAGCCTTCATCCATTTTACGTCTGGCCACTTCTCGTAAAACATTTGACATAAAAAAGTATAATTACAAATGGCGTTTACGTAGAATAGACAGATGTGTTCACGGCCACGATGGGCGATGATTCTCTGAATTTACGAGAAGATGGCTATATACGCATGAACTTTCCTGTTACTTCTCTAACGTATCATAGTAATTTAAATATAATTTTGGTGAAGACGGACGTGGGTGATGTACACGTTTTAGATGTGAACTCTGGTGTGATTCTTCAGTCATCCAGCCTATCAGCGGGTAAGTGCACACGCATATTTTTTTCGGACAAAGAATTTCTTGTTCTGTGTGAAAGGGGAATACTAAGACTGATCAATCGATAATTTGAGGGCGTAAGTGCTTAGGGAGGTAGGTTTTCCCTGTCCTACATTGTTTCGGTTTGACAGTTCTCAGTAAACAATTCCGATTATACCGGGCTCGGTTTTCATCGATTATCGAATGCAATTGATACAAGAGAATGTATGTTTATAGATGAGGGGGGCACCATCGGCGTTGAGTACGTGCCGGGCGCTGATCGTGTGTTTGTTTGGGACAAGAGTGGCGTTAGTGCACGGACTGACTATAATGGAGTACTTCTCCTTCACACGGCGCTGCAGCGTCCGATACACCCTATGAAACCTGATGAAGAAATCAAGATAGAACTTGTTTTATCTGAGGTCTGTGTTTTTACTACCTAACATCTCACAAAAAAAAATTCACCAACGTATAATACGACTAGTAAGAATTGTATATAATTTTATTATTATTTATCCATCTAAGAATGTATTATTAATTTTAACATACTATAAATATTATAAATTGTAACTATAGTTTGAAGAAGTGAATAGGAAATATATCATATTTATATATATGTTTTAACTTGTGCTTTGATTTTGTTTTAAGAAAAATAGTGAGGTATCAACAAAGGACTTTGAAATTTATTTACCTGTGTAATTGTTTTATTATTGTGTTAAATTTTTCATATGAACTCACAATTGTGTGATATGGTTTCAATGCATAATAATGTCTTGTATCAATATAATGGAGTTGTAATTAGACTAAAACATTTTGTCAAGTTTCTTTTATGATGGTCGGCAAATGTGTTTGGTTTGAAGTTGTGACAACAAGTTAATTTTTATAAGCATCTTGCGAATTGCAGGTTTCAAAATTGCATGGTTTTTAATTGAATTTACACTTGCAATCTTTTCTCTTACTGAGTGATTATGATGCAGATGAATATCGACACACACATGTTGCACACAGGCTGCTCAAAGAATGATGTGAGACATGGCAACCCTAGTTAATAAATATATATATTTTTTGTATTGAATACATATCTATTGGCAGGCTGTACTGCTGTATCAGTGCGTACAAAGCTTGGACGCCCATTCCATTGAGGGGCTCAGTGAGTTCATAAAGGTGCTGAAGACTGCCATTGATGCGGAGCCAGTGCGAAAGGGAGTCAAGGCACAAAAAGTTTGTACCACTTTTTTTGTCTAGTTTAAAATTTTAGTCTTAAAAATTGATGTATAATTGATACTGATTGTTATATGTGTTTGCAGTAGTACTTAGAAATCTTTGTATTGTGGAGTGTAAGTTTTAAGATATCATATCTGAGTACTCTGTGAATTTGTCAAAAGTTAGTTTGGTTTTTATTTTCTACATACAGATTAAAGATGATCAACAGAAGTAGACTAAAATACTGATTAAATACCAATCAGTGTTTATAGAACTGTATTCTGAGATATATTGTTTAATAGTGTCAGGGTAATTTAATATACACAGGTTATATTATAAGATAAGTTGAACATTGTATATTATAAAACTTGTTGGTGGCAAGTATGCATGCTGATCAGGAGGTCCTAAGTTCAAATCCTGGTTCAGTCACTGTTAGATTTTTCTAATTTAGATTTTCTAATAGGGCATAGAGTCTGGAATGTGCTTGGGGAATGGCAATAATCTTGCCACCTTTTCCACAGTGGGACATAAATGTAATTGGTAAAACACTATAGGGTATTATATTCCTCTGCCGCTCTTTGGCAATTAAAGGTGTGCTGTTATATTTTTTATTGTTGATGTGTTATGTGTTGTATATACATTTCATTGTTCCAGTGGTGCACAGTTACAATCAGCCTGCCCCAATCGACGCTCCGGCTGGTGACAGCTGGTGTGGTGCAGGAACTGAAGGGGCAGAATAGACAGATCCCCGCGTTAGCCATTGCATCGGCAGTGGGTCAGCGAGCCAGTGACTTGTACCCTGGCAGCCGAGATGAAGACTCTCGTACTCTCATGTACTCGGAGGCTGAAAGGAAGAAGACATTCAAGAGATGGCCACACATGGATTATAAGTAAGTATACATGTTCATTAAATATTGGTCATGACAAATTTTGTGTTCGGTTGCTGTGAGAGCTTTATAGCAGCTGAAAGCTCGGGTGATTTTTTGTTTTAACATTAGAACCATATGTTCAGTAAAGAATCTGTGAGATCATTCTGAAATCAATATACTTAGATGTCTTAAGAAATCTTAAACTTGACACACTAACTAATAAACTCTGTTGATGACCTTAATCATTCTCACAGTCATTAATATAGTTCTGACACTAAAAATAATGCAAGTTTGGTTAACATTTTGTTAACAAAACTAGTTTATAGTAACATCCATATTCCCAAGTCCAATTTATGGCTGGTTGCATATGTTTGGCAGCAGCAGTTGCCACTGGTGACCACTGCTTGTCGATTTGCTTCTTAAAAATAATCTTGGTGCATCATTTTACGCATATACATTTTTTGTAGCAATTAGCAGTTTTAAATATCATTTTATGTTCTCATAACACTGAATAAATCATTTAGTTATTGTTTAGTTTGATTGTGTACAAAGGCAATGAATCATACACATTAGTTACTTTCACTAAAGTCATACTCGCGTCTCAGGCTCACTTTGAGACCATTATTTATCACTTGATCCATCAGTAGCGGCCGGGGAGCGTTTGTGAAACATATAATTGTCGGCGCTCAGACGTACCGTGTGCCGCAGGTGGGCGCTGCCGGCGCGCATGGCGCAGGCCGGCTTCTACCACCAGCCGTCGCCGAGCGGCGACGACCGCGCCATGTGCTTCATGTGCACCGTGTGCCTCGTGTGCTGGGAGAAGTCGGACGAGCCGTGGGTGGAGCACGAGCGCCACTCGCCCAACTGCCCGTTCGTGCGCGGCGAGTACACGCACAACGTGCCCATATCGGTCAGTCGACGGTTCGCTTGGCACCTTGTAGGACTTGCGAGAAGGTTTTGCAGGATGGATACCATTATAAAGACCCAATTGTATGGGGATTTGCTCGGAAACTCATTGTACACTAAATGAGCTACACACTTGTGAAAGTTTGGCAAACTCTGCCAGTGGTTAGCTAACAATTGAATATTGAAAATATAAAGTGTGTTCCATCAGTGAGGTTTAGTTATAATTATTCAATTATAATTAATTGAGTCATTCACATTGATTGTTAATGAGTACCATTCATATATGGATATGGAATGTTTACATACATATTGATATCACATTGTGAAGATACATGACTTGCTAAGGTAGACGATGAGGTCGTGGAGAGTCGGTGTCTCATGGTTTCGATAGTTCCATGGTTTCTGCAGTGGAGAATGAATGGAGAGGCCAAGGGTTTGATCTTCGTTTAAACAGATTCCATATTGATTTCTCTGTATATTTGTATATTTGTTTTGTATGCAGTATAATTAACTGCCTCATTGGTTGTGTTGGTTGCAAGTGTGTGATTGCAAGTTTCTAATTTAAATTTTCTAGCAGTGGTTAGGAGTCTGGATACTGGATGTGTTCGATGTATGACATTAGGCTCACCATCTATTTAATAGTGAAATGTTGAATTGTACTACACTCCTCTGTCTACCTCTTTGGAGATTACAGGGATTAATTTACGTTTATTTTTACCTGTTCATTTCCTTTCACACCTGTCCTTAAACTACATATATACTATGAGCTAGGTAATAATTTATTTCAATTCATTGGTTTTTCCTTTAGAATGTTTATCAGTTATTCACTCACATCTACATGGTAAATTTATTGTGTAACAAAGTTTACAAAGCATTTGCCAATTACGTGAACTACAAGCTAGGCGGCTATCGACATCAGACCGTAATGCATTCAATTTTGTGGTTGGAATGTTATTAAGAGAAACAACGAATTTTAATAATTACAGTTTTGTACTAAAAATGACGTCGCTTTTCAATAGTCTTTAAATTAAAGGTTATTAGAAATTCAAGTTATGATAAATTTTACGATAGGTGTTTGTAGAGTAATAAAATTAAATATAATGTCGCTGCTCGGGCTTCTTTATTTTTCGGAGGGCCGTACCACGTGACACGATCCGTCATTGGCTTCCATTATACCAGTGATTACAGATCTTCTATATTGTTTATGGTTAATTATATTCATATGTATGTGTGTCACAAGTGCTGTCACGAGAATGTTACGTTCAAGAGGGAGGCATGTAGGTTACTCACTAAGTAAGTTATTGGTTTGAGTTAGTAGGCGACTTGAGTAATAAGCATGTGCTAGGTAGCTAGGTACTATGTTGAAATTTAACTGCTGTTTTTCGTCGATAATGAGCCAGAGAGAGAGAGGGAGAGATGAAAAAATATCTACAATAACTCGTTGGACCTCTCATGTCATCTTTCAAAGAATGTAATGTAAAATGGTAGTTTTAGGGTAGGTCTTCGTCGTAGTCGGTTTTCTCTATACAGTTGATTTACTTAGTAATTGAAGTATTTATATTATTTTCAAATCAAAATGTTTCTTTGTTTTTTACTCTGAAATTGTACTTTGTTGTACAAACTGATCTCTGCATGTTATTTTTACATAAATATGACAATGTTCCTAGACTCATATTTACAATGTAGAAAATTTTTCAATGAATTAAGCGTTTATTTTATTTTAACACAGTACCTGTAAAATTGTTTTAATTATAAGCACAATACGAAATCAGCAAGGAAAATCCTGTTTACATTATTAATTCAGATAATTAAGAGTAGTAATATATATGATAGTATAGTATGATATAATAGTATGAGTGATTTCATAGGACAAAATTCTTCATCTAGTCGCCCAGCCACTTTATTTTTAAAATATTTGTACAACAGGTGACAAACGCGACGGCGTGCGCTCAGGTGACGGCCTACCCGCGCGTCATCTCCAGGGGCAACACCGGCCACCTCGTGGCCACCGGCACCGCCGAGGGCAAGGTCTCCGTGTGGAAGTTCGACTGTGGCTTGAAGTTCACGAGGCTCGTCGCCATATCGCCCTACGACTCCATATTCAGCGGGCTGCTGTCCACCGACGTGCACAAAGTGTGGTCCAGCAGCTTGGAAAAAGATACAGGCATGTATATGTATTGTATGTGTAAATAATAATTAAGTATTATTATTATATATCTTATCTAAAATACAATTGAAATGTCTTCTAAAATGTGATTCATACTTATTGGTATTTGTTTATTTTAGCCTCGTACGGCCTCGAACTGACCGCCATGGCGTTCTTGGGGATGACACCGAAACATGAGGCATACCCGCAGCCGCAGTCTGCGGAGCTCACGGAACGATATCCAAACATTTTCACTAAAGCGAGGCCCGCACTCATCTGCGCGGTGCTCATCACACGTACCAGCGGCCGGTCGGTGGACCAGGCCATCAAGGACGACGCCAGCAAGGCCCTGTTCGACTCGGCTTCAGACAAGTCGCAAGAGAGTGTGAAAGCTATGAACGACCAAAATGAAGCGAAAAGCAATCAGACGAACCCGAACAAAATGCTCTTCCTACTTACTTACGATATATTCAGCAGCCGAGCAGGGTCCATGACGACTGTAGTGCAAACGTCGCAGAGCAGTGGCAACTCGAAGGCGGGCGGCAGCAAGAAAGTTGCCACGCTGAGCCCGCTGCAGCGCGCCGACGACGCGAACATATACGACGAAATATATTTCCAGTATTCTGACGAGGACACAGAGCTACCACAGTGCACAAACAGCTTAATAGATGAGCAAATTAGTAATGTTATTAACTTAAACGCATCGTCGAGCAAGGACGACTGTAAGATTTGGGAGTCGAAAAAGATAATGTTCACAAAACACTTCAAGGTGCTCCCGCCGCCGCCGCCGACCGCCTTGCTGCCGGAGCTGCCAGAATCTGGCAGTATGTTGGATTTCGTCGGCAAGATTACTCAGCTCAAGAGTTGGAAAAGTGGTAACTTGGAATCTGTCGGCACCAAGGTCGTCGACCAGACGGACGCCGTTCACGGTGATGCCATTACGCAGTATTTGAATATGACAGGTCAGGGTCCGTTGGAAATATCCGACTTAAAGTGGTACGAGGGCGGCGACGGTACGGAGAAGATCAAGGTGGCGACTTTCGGTGGAAGTAAAGTATTAAGTCAAGCGGTCGTTAACAATGCCAACGCAGACGGCTACTCGGACAGTGACCAGCAGCAGGACGACGGACCCTTGCCGCACATCGGCACGGCTGTTCAGTGTATTAGTCTACCCGACAGTCTGAAGCTGGACGAGGAATGTAAAATAACACACTTGTTGCCAACGGAGGACAAGGAGCATCTACTGATCGTTATATCATCGATAGATCCAGAGAAAGTTAAGAACGAGGCAGGAATGTACGGGGACGAAGATACTAAAATGGATATCGATGAAGCTTCCGACAGCCAAGATAAGAGCGAGAGGCGCGAGGCCAAGGCCTATTTCGTGCTGTATAAGATTATCGGTCACGCAGCCGTGTACGCTCTGCACGACACCGCCGAGTCGTTTAAAGAGCTCCCGTACAACGAGAGTCCGGTTGATTTGTGTTTATTGCCCGCTGACAAAAACGACCAACGCTCCTTCGCTTCAGTGGGGCTCGATGGCCACCTCAGATTGTACTCGTTGCCAGATTTTAAAGTTCTGTCTGAGAAGCAGGTGTCCAAAGGTCAATTCACGTCAGTCATTTACTGCACTTCGGTCGAGCGTCTCAGCGTGTCCACCAAACTTGGTATGATATATTTTTACGCGCTCAATAACGGCGAAAAAGATTCAGCCGCCGATGTGAACGAGGATGAGTTTGCGAACATTGATTTCGACATGCTGCAGAGTGCGCCGAGGGATGAAGTTTGTGGTCCAACGGTTCCATCAGTAATTATTGCACATAAGCCACAATTGGACCTAAATGATTTAGAAACTCTGATGTCTTTAACTGGGTATTATGGCATGAACACCACGGTGCCATACAGCGCTGTAGTACCAGGCTTCTGGTGCGAGCTGTCCCCAGCGCAGCGATCCAGAGCCGACCATCAAAATAACAGGTCGTGGAGATTGCAGAACACCTCCTCCACTTGGGACGAACACGTTTTAGAATTGACCTTGCCGTATAGCGTATCGTTGGCGCATGTCGAATTCGGTTTCACTTTGCACACGGCCAACTCTGTCAACTTGCCTATAATACAAGTTACATTACTGAAACAAAATCTACACGGTATAGGCTACAAAAAGGACGCGTCGTTCAGTTACCGCTCAGAATCACCGGTGCACTTTTCGATTATCGACGCAGACATGTCCAACCTTGAGAACCCCGTCAATAGTGAAGAGTACTTACGGGCCCACAATGCTGAGATATTAGCTGGCCCTCTGCTACTGTCTTCCGGTCTGGATCTAACCCAGCAGTCTGGCTCATTAATATTGACAAGTCCCCGCTTATACAGGGCTAGGGGAAGAACTTTCTTGATACACATTAAGACGCTATTCGATCCAGCAAAGGATATGACGAAAGGGCCCGCTAAAGGTGGAGAGGGTACCGGTAAAAAGTCTGGCTTTATTGGCTGCGATTGGCTACATCAGATTTCTATAACCGTTCGTTCCAGTCCGCATACGGATGTGCCTATGGAGAGGCAGCAACGTATCGCCATGTTAGAGTCCAACAGCTTTCTGGACACCCTGTTTAATATAGCCATAAAGGGTGGAATTAGTGAACGACGGCTAGCCCTGGATCTCATTAACTGGGTGATATCGATCAGGCTGGCCAGAATGCGTCTCGCGAAGTCCGAAAACGACAAGGATCCGGACAATCCGGTAGAAGCTCAGCAGTTGGAGTGCATAGCGATCATCGAGAAGCACACTGAAGCGTTGCTCAAACACTGCATTCTTTGTGCAAACAGAAGCATCGCAAAGATGTGCGTCAAGATAATGCTGATAGCTATTGAGTGAGTTTATTTTTATTAATATAATTTTTATAGGCCATCACACATCCATAAATTACTTCAGTAATATCATGATTTTTTAATATGACATGACTATTCGAACATGAACCTCTCAGATTAACAGGGTTAAGGCTATAGTCTGCCATGATGACCAAGTACGGGTTGGCATACTACACAAGCCATAGAGATTTTTTTGAGAACTCCAAGGTGTGTAGGTTTCCTCACGGTATTTTCCTTCATCGTTATAGCAAGTGATATTTAAACTTAGACTCACATTTTAAAGAGGACATGAAGCCGGTCTCCCGGAGTGATCGGTCGAAATCCAAATCACAAGGCTATCACTGCTATCAATCGACCAATCAATTTATGATTGGTCGCATGTGTTTACTTTGCTTGCGACGAGTACCGTACAGTGACACTACAAGTGGCGCGACTGTGGCAGGGGCGTGAAGCAAACACCCGCGCCGTGGAAGTGCACGTTCGAGCAGACGGTGGCCAAGCACGTGGTGGACTGCGTGGAGGCCGTGGGCGCGTGCGACTCGCCCGGCGCGCTCAAGTGGCTGGCGGCGCTGGCGCAGCAGTGCACGCCGCGCGCCGCCGCGCCACGCCTCGTCAAGTCGCTGTTGGCCTTGTTGTACCGCGCCTGCAGGTGCTTACGGGAACGGGCGGATCCCTACCATCAATTGCTGAGGGCAAGGTGATATATTACATCTCGGGTTTTTGTAAAAATGTACCTTTAATTTATTTATTACCGATTAATAGTTCAAAACATTTTTGTTCAATTTAAGTATGGTGATGAAGTTATGTGATGTGGCGTTAATTTACAAGTGACGTCACATGCTATGATAACCGTAGTGACACTTGTGGTGCCACCTTATTTAACAGTCCAATACATCTCCCAGGCAGATAGCTAGAAGACTGATTACTTAGTTGTTAGAAATTAATTAGTCAGTTTTTACACTACGTAAGTACTGATAACCGATGTTGTCGTGTTAGATTCGGGCTGTACGGGCTGCCGCTGGAGCGCACGCTGTTCGCGGCGGACGTGCCGGAGCTGGGCCGCAGCTCGTCCACGCCCGTCACATACGCCAGCGTGGTGTCCGCGGACACGCCCGCGCCGCCCTACTGCAAGTACAACGACTACCACCTCAAGGACCTGCTCAATCTGCCGCCGGAAATGGGTCAGTCTCGGTACACATGCATCTCCGCTTCAACATTTACACGATTTAATCGTGACTGTCCGGTTGGTTGTGGTGGTTGCAAACACGACTGCTTATCGAGCAGTCATGGGTTTAAGCCCCGGGTTGGGCAATATTACATTTTTCTATCTTAGATTTTTTAGAAATAGTTTAATGGATCTGGGCTCGGTGTATGGCAATAGATTCATCAGTTATTCTACAGTGTAACATAAATATATCTATTGAATATATATCTATTGGTAGAAATGCACTACACTTCTGTATCTACCTCTTCAAAGATTACGGGCGTGATGGTAATGATGGTAAAGTAGACCATTTAATTATTGTGTAGGTTTTTAGATGAAAATGGATTTTATTACTAAAACACTTAAAAAGATAAACTGTTAAGAAACATGTCTCCGTATATGTAATGGCTCCGTATATGTAATGGTAATAAGTAGTCCGAATATGTAATGGCTGGCCTGATAACGTGACTCAACGTCAGCGGTAAGCGGTGAGGCTTGTGAATGACGTCGTTGTCGCGACACAGACGTGAAGACGAGCAGCACGAACAGCAGCAGCGCCGCCAGCAGCAGCAGCTCGAGCGCGAGCGCGGAGCTCGCGTGGTGGGCGGGCACGGGCGGCGTGGGCGCCATGGGCGCGGGGCTGGGCGAGGCGGCGCCGCTGCACGTGGCGTGCCACGTGGCGTCCGACGGCACCAAGCTGGAGGCGGCGCCGGCGCGCCACCCCACCGTCGTGGTCAGCGCGCACCCCGCCGACGCGCACCAGGTACGCCGCGCGGCGCTCGCCCCTCTGCCGCCTGAACAACAACCTCTAAGGATTGCTTCCAGTGATGTGTCTGACGGCGTTGGAGCTGGTGTTGTGGAAGTGTCCTTCTCCACCGTCCGCCTTTGTTCTAATTACACGTGGAGGCGGCAGATGCATCTCTTATCTAATGTACATTATTTCTACATGAGTTACAAGATTGGTCTCCTCGTCTATGAGCTACTTAGTCTGTGCTTCATGCAGTGGTCAACAAGCCCCCCTGATACTACAATGATTTATAAACTTACTGCGCTGTACGAATATAAGTAATTTTTTAATTAGATCTCATGCTAGGTCTCTCACCAGGCAGGTAGAGAAGACCGTCTGCCAAACATCTTGGATCCTTGCCTGCCTGCTCCCACGTCATCACTCCCTTCCTACACGCCCATGGTTCTCTGAGACTTCCGCCAAAACTTGTCCCACTGGCTCGCGATGGGCGACAGGCGCCCAACCACAGCCGCATCTGTGGCTGTTTTGTTGTCATCAGCTATCAACGGCCATTTTTTTCGCTTAGCGACAGGTCGCGTTTCACCCCAACCCCGCCTAGTCCCTTAAGCTCCTTAGACTAGTTACCTTAATTAGTCGCATTAATGTATTTGTATATTTTTGTATTTTTCTATATTTGTGTATTTTTCTATAGCTGTGGTCGTACGTGGTGAAGGAGGGGCAAATAAAACAATCTCCCCAGGATCCAGATCTGCTCGAAGATTTCGATAGCACGTTGATGGATTGTGACCCACAAGAGAAAATAGATTTATCCGAAGACAAATCGAAGGTAAAACATGTGAAATATTGTAGACGCGGTTAAAATAGTTGTATTGCGGTACGCGCTGAAAACTGAGTACGTAGCTGCCGTGCCTAACGTGTATGAGGATTTATGGTCTACCGGGAATATAGTTAAATTAAACCCCTAGTCTAGTCCTCCTCGTCTTGTGGTAGTTCTTGATTTTATGTAAAGTACCTTGTAAAGAAAACATTATTTAACACTAACCACTAAGTTAGTGTTTCCTGAACCGCTGGAGTGTCCGCGACGTTCCCTGACTCGTGGCCCCGGCGCAGCACTGGCGAGCGATGACTTCACGCGAGTCGGTCGATTAACGTACCGACATGGTAGTGTCCTACTGGATCGCGGAGCTGACTCTTTTAGCTGCTGAGGGTGCTTACACCTGGGCGACGGTTGCGTGCGTGGGGCTGGCGGTGTTGCTGGACGTGGCCGGCCAGTTCATATGCGATTACGCGGTGTTGTATAATTCCTAATAAATATACAAGACGTTTCCGCTTGTGTATATCGAATATTGTGCGTGGAACACCTTCTATTATACAAAATTTCAGGGGTAAGCCAAAGGTAAGCCAAAAACCTGTTCCTCGTCTACGTTTTGTGTTACAGCGTTAGGGGTTTGGAATTTTGTATTGAAATTAGGTATATGTTTTAATGTGTAGAGGCCTTACGTGTGATATATTTAGTGGTAATGTAGTGGTAGTTACATATTTAAAAGCTAGGAATCTAGGGCAAAGCGCGCCTGCTCGAACATCGCTACCTCCGTATTAGGATTTACGAATTATTTATTACCTATACATTATACAAAATTTGCATGATACATTTTTTGTTCGTGACATTTTCGCTTGTATAATAATTGATTGGATTTTTTTTACAATTGCATACTTACATTACAAAAAGATTGTTAAATTAGCTCATGTCCGTCCAACCTGCTACATGATACCAAGTGAGGGTAAGATGAACGCTTGTGGCGACTGCGCGTGCGAGTATCCGGACGCGACTGCATAACGTTGTGTTCATGTCGGTTCATTGTATCTTCGTACACCATCATATATGTATCAGAACGTTGATAGTATCTTGTGTAGGAAGCATAACGGATATTTAAAAGTTATCAATCAATTAACATTTTTTATTCCCTCATTCAGGAGTTATAGGTATTTTTTCTCGGCACGTCTTTGTAAGAAATTGATCACGTCTAGGGAAGCCATCGCTTCAGTTGGAAAGTCCCCAGATCTCGGTGATGGATGTACGTTATATTAAGATCTAAGATATATTCGTCTTCTGTGATCGATCATGGTCGCTAGAGGTGG
Organism: Mysoria ambigua; assembly: GCA_018245875.1. Taxonomy (NCBI): domain Eukaryota; kingdom Metazoa; phylum Arthropoda; class Insecta; order Lepidoptera; family Hesperiidae; genus Mysoria; species Mysoria ambigua. The sequence goes on along the minus strand of DWEI01001086.1, from coordinate 2,284 downwards.
GGTCGCGCACACACAACCGTAGAGACGTGTGTCCGCGCTCGTGTCGAGAAGATATGTTATATTATGTACGTACAGTTTACAGCGGTCACGAAGAAACACTTCGTTGATAGTACTAAAGAGAAAATGCACTGATTAAAATAAGGGTCGCGCCCGAAACCAACACAAAAAAAACCATTTTAATTGTGTAACCCTATCATATAGGTATATTGGCTAAATAAAATCAATTTTGTAGATTCTGTCTGGTTCAAGTTAACAACCATTGTCTTTGGTTTGATTCAACCGTGCTTGAAAGTGGTCAACTCATGATATTTATTATTGGTATTGAACTTTGTTGAATACTTTCAAATCATAACATACACCTGAAAAAATATGATAATTTAGCTGTCATTTGTTATTGTGTCGGAAATTCAGAGTCCTCCTTACGGAGTGAATGGAAAGCGAGGGCCAAATGTCACTGGCCCCGTGCTTCTTATACATTCATTCATCATTATCGTACATCGTACACAGGCGTAAGTGTTGGACCCCGTCATCAACGAGTACTCATAGAAGTACAGTTACTTTTCTAGATAAGATTTTGTGTGTGTATCTGGTAAAATTAAATTGTTTTGACGATATTTCGTGTATCGCTAGCAAACAATTTTATTGCTTAAAAAAATCACGTCGAAATCGTGCACTATCTTCCGTCATATCGGGAAATACAAACAATCTGGCAACACTACGCGAGATGGAACGCGATCGGTCCCATTCGGGCGCGCTCGCTGCGCAGTCGGTCGGCGGCAGACGTCGGCGCGCGGTGCAGCGGCGTGTGCAGTGTGTACAGTGTGCACGTGTCGCGACGGGCGGCGGCGGGGGCGCCGCGCACGGCTGCGCTGTGCTCTCGGCGGCGGGCGGCAGCCGATCGAACGCAGTCGGGCTCAGTGTGCCTCCGCGTGCCGCTGCAACGAACATTGCTCTCTAGGCGGACCCTGTAGTCCGTCTGTTTTGATTTCCATTGCACTCATTAGTGAGGCATCTGTCTGTGGAGCTGTGTGTCAACTCGATTTGCTTGCAGTAGCTGCCGATGGCGCCTAGTATCTGGGACGCGTGATGCGCGATATAAATCCGTAAATCATTTTAATACAATTGTCTTGTTACGTTTGTTTTTGATCGTTTTTTTTGCCATATTCAACCAACCACTTGTTACTTCTCGCCCGTAACGAAGAACGCGACGCGTGCGGTGCACTCGAGCGTTTTTGCCGACCTGTTGAAAACAGACGCTCCATGGCGAGTTGGAACTTGACATGTTAAAGTTCAACATCGTCTTTAGTTTCCGGCATATTTAATGGACCGGGAGATATTGGAATCTATGAAAAAACATGTGTTAGCCGCGAAATGTTCGTTCGTATATATTTTGAGGGTTTATGGTGTGGCCGTGTGATGAAATGATCGAAGTTGGGTCGGTAGACGTGCCGGCGGCGTACGTAGAGTTCTCGTTGTATTTATGAAAATGACAAGCCCACAGACACCACTGTGGCTCCGTTGAGACGATTCGCAAATAACTTGCATAGCCTTTGTTAATTTTTGTGATTTTCGCCATAATTTTGTTATTACGTTCAATATCGTATTGAAATTGCGTTGTGATTTGAAGTGATAAACTTGAAACTTGGGCCTTATAGTGGTTAATTTGCAACTTTTTCGTTACATCAGATACTAAAAACAGACTGAATAATCTAGTGAGAAGGTCAAAACTAATCAATCTATCATCCATAAATGATTTCAAATTGTATGTCGCATGTACTTTGGCTGGAAGCTTTGTTTTGAAAGATGCGTTTAGAAATGAGAATGTTCTAGACATAGCCGGCGCCATTTTGTGATCAGCCTCATCTGTTCATGTGGCCATATTTTATTCGATTTATGAAAAGAGTGTCGTTTACAGTCAGTATAAAGAATACATTTGTTATCGCTCATAGATTTTATTCATTTTCGATGCTAAATTAATTTTTTTCTTTTGTTGCTTTATTATTTGTTGTTGGATGTTTATTCGCTGTTTATACAACTAGAGCTTTTCAATTTAAGGTTTTTAGATATAGATTTTAATTGAATTTACTGTACATATAACATTAAAGCTTTTCACTGATACTTGCCGCGAGTTGTGTACGCTGTCTAGACATGTCTCCGACAGGATTCGTTTCGCGAACCTTCCAACCCACGTCAAAATTACGTGTTCGTGGTAGGAATGTGCTTTCGTCGTCATTTACTATTCATTCCAATAGATTTTTTTTCTATCTCTACTTTTCAACAACCA
>DWEI01001085.1:0-17926 GCA_018245875.1 Mysoria ambigua | reverse complement strand
ATGTTAGGACGGGAATCGAAAATATGGTAATGCGTTTTTAGTTTGGACCTCCTTTACCCGCTATGTCGTGCCATTTATATTGGATTTAATTTTATATTGAATAATGGAAAGTATTATCATAAACTCATCATACACATACATTCTGTTGCGTAATTCTTATAAACAACAACATGTTTGTGTCGAAATTCTCTCTACTGCAATTTCACAGTACAATACAATACTCTATTGCAAAGTGATTTGTTGCTGAGTTGTAGCAGTGACGTAGTCGAACCTTAGATGAAGTGTTCTAAATTCAAAATAAACAAATCAAATTATATTAACCAAGCCAACAGTACTCGGTTATACCGAAGTCGATCAGCGGAAAATTGCTCGGGACGCAGCACAAACGGACATGTCGTCGAAGTTTATGATTCATAAGTTTTGAACAAGAACTTTCAAGTAACCTGCAGTGGAAGAGATAATATTGATCGAATATTTAACCATAAACGCAGTGATTCGTGAATTATTACGTAAAATGCCTGATATAGCAATTAGCGCTATTTAGGACTGTGTATCGTAACAAAATCCTTGTTGTTAAAAATGTATAAATAAAAGCATTAATATCTGGTAATTGTAGCAGTAAACTGGAAACACCCCTTATGATATTAATTTATTCTTGGTTAATGGGATTATAAATAAAATTAATCTCATTCATCATTTTGTGCTATTGAAAAATACGTTTCAAATGCACAATATTACATAACGTATTATGTAATTTCTTTTTATTATCTTAAATAAATCCATCCAACTGTAATATGAACACCTTGCGCGTGACCAGACGAACTCCGAATCACCTCCCAGGGGATATTTTATTTGGCACTTCGTCAATCGAGTGACTAAAGTTTCCAAGGTCGATGTATTAGTTAGCGGTATCCGGTGGAATAAAGTGTTGATATATTTTCGTAAACAAGCGTAATTGATAAAATATGGGGGGCTGCTTATCATTATTTTATAATAGTAACTAATTAAAATGTCGTTTTTATGTCTGATTCACTGTTTAAAAATTTTAATTGAAATTGACCTCATATTAGAAGTATCACTGAAAGTTAGCATGGCTTTTATCAGAGCTTTCTCGCTTTAAATCAGTGATCTGACCTCAGGTAATTTCCGATTATTTCAGGTTATTTAAAAGTCATTGTAACTTCGAAATTATCCATATTGAATTTAAATATTACTATTTAAATATAATTCAATATTTATTTTTTTATATAAATTTATTCCAATAAACAAGCCTCACTTCACACTACACTCGAAGAGAATACAATCTGGTGCATCATCTGGTAAGTCGTTTTAAAGACCTCTTTTCTTGCCTTTCCTCGTCCTCAGGACTCGTGTGCTGCGGTCCTTCGAATAGTTCAAAAGGAAGTTCATCGCACAACTGACACATGTGTGGTAGCAATTTCCTCTTTTGGTTCTTCTGGATATTATCTGATCGCGCCTCACTCTTACGTCAGAGCCTGCGTTAACAATAATAATTGTTAAACAGAACATCTAACAATTGCTCATTCGGTTATGTTAAATGTCACTTTCAAGGTACATGTTGGAATCATCCCAAGAGGTACATATGTGTATATTACCTACACTTATGTTACATTCAGTGGATATGCTCCACTCAATACATGAAGAAAGCCTACCTATATGGACATAAGCGACAAATGTGATTTTAAACAATACCGAATTCATGTACATGCAGCTTTTATTTTTTAAGCTTCCTACTTTTAATATTACTTATTGCTAACCGTTTCCTTGTCTAGAGTAAAATATTGTCCTAGTCATACTAAAAAATACGTACCTAAGCATATATTTGTATAATTACACGGTATATATAATTATTTGGATCTTTGTTTTTTTACAACATATAACATTATAATAGATTTTGTTACCATGAAATTATAACCGACATTTTAATTTAAAACACCTACTTGGGCGCTTACATCAGAGCTGCCTCAATTTCAATAAGATCAACACATTCAAAAAAATATTTTCTTGAATATATGTAATATAATCAGCCTTGATTTAATTCACTTTATATTCCAAAGTTAAATAAATAGTTACAATTGATGCACCGTAATCAAAATAATCAAAGCAATATAAAAGCATTGGCAGATGAATCAAAGGGAAACTCAGATTAGTTCTATTAGTGAACAACAGGTCCAAAAAGATAAGTCAATTTAACGCACGTAACGATATTAAAATTAGATAGCTTGTTATCAAGATCGTTTGTTACTTAGAATTCCTAACTGTTTATCGCAGTGCATTTGACTTACATTTGTAAATTTATAATGTCTATCAGTAGCTTCAATCGTCTGTTTCGTTTAAGTATAGCTGCTTATATACTTAGTTATTCCCAACCTCAAACGAACATTTCTTATCATTATTAACATTATTTTCTCTGTCTACCGAATTTTTCATTAACAATGATGCATAATCCGCAATGATTAAATTAAGATTAGTCTTTCTGTTTGAGTAAATTTCATCTTTAATAATTACGATACCGATATGCAACAACTAGATATCGTTTGTCTAAACTTTCTATGACCGTACCGTACAATAATAATAACACGGTCGATTTTCCGTTACTGCAAATTTTAAGTGACGTACGCTGTCAGTAACATATTCACCTACTAATAACTCTTGCGTTTCCTACATCTGTTTCTATTCCATTCTTTCTTTAACACGTTCACATAAGTCCCACTCATGCGACTTCACGAAGCTGGAATCCCACGCTGTTACAACCACGAGCGTATCGAATTGAAAACTTTTCGTTTCCTTGCGAATGGCTCATTTATATTCCATATACGTGGCGCAAGGTGACTAGAGTACGATGCACCGACCGCACAATTATTTGCAAATAAACGCATAAAATTCTAATCACGACACTCTTTTTTTTTCACAATGGCCCCGGCTTGTGAGCCTTTGACGTCGCGTTGTATAATAAATGTTATGTTAATACAAATTGTAATTGGTATTGTTCGTTCTGTGTCATTGTTGCGTAACTGTTTAAGATCGTACGACGCGCTGTCTTGAACGTAATTCGGGTCATCGGTTTTGTTTCGTCCATCGTAGAGTTTTTTTTAATATTCCATTATCGTCATCAATATAATCATCAGCGGCCTGTTTAAATCTATAAATGAACACAGCCCTGTGTATTTAGTAGCCATTCGGCGCAATTATCATTTTAGTTTAATTGTACCATAAGCACTGGACACAAACACCCCCAATGTAAGAATGTCATAGTTCTTACTAAGTATGATTAATGTGTGAAAAAATTATAATGGTAATTTAATTTACAATAGCAATCAAACCCTATAATTTTTATTTGTTATTCGGAATTCTTCTTGGCTATATTACTATCAATCCATACTTTTTGAGTGGTTTACCTCTTGTATTTTAATATACCCTATTTTTAAAGAACCCAGTATTACTGGTAAAAATTTTAATTGCGTCTGATAACATTGCATTCACGTGGTATTATCAGGTTTTATTGACTTGACAAATTCTCTTATCATAAATCTCGATTTTGGGGCACTAAAGATATTTCAGTACTCGTTTAATATTTTATTAAATGTTCCTTATATAATATACAAATATCTCGGGATGCTATTGTACGTTATGGGTTAAGGGCGGATAAGTTACGCAACAGAAATAATATCAAGGACTTCGTTCCAAGGGGAAACTTTCTTCGGAACCGTCTTTAAGAACCTGTTTCATCACTCAAGCGAAAACTATCTTCCTTGCGTTTGTTTTTTCAACGACATACATAGAATAAGAATAAATCTAGGCGTACAATTAAACTTACTAATGGAAACATGTACGAAACTGTACAGTATTCACATGTCCCATACACTATCGTGGTATCTAGTGTCTCTGTCGCTAGTGATGTAAACGTTACAATAATACCAAATTATATATCTCATTCATTACGTTCAACGAAATGACATATGTTTACTTCTTCAGCGTGAAAATCATTCACCACCCGTCATTTGCACGGTCGCTGTGAAATAAGCGCACGAATTGGCATTTCATTCCGCAGGCAAATAACTTTCAACGGCAGAACAATAAAAAAAACAACGAAAAACGGTAAAATAAAGTCATCGAAAAAAAAAACTTAAAACGCTGCTTAAAAAGCGCACTCGCTACAAGCGCTTTATTGTCAAATACGATCGTTGAATACAACGAAGCTCCCCCGATGAATACAAATAAGCACTCCGCACATCCACATCGCTAACTCATTAATGAGCGCAATACGAGTTAAACGCATTGTACAACCGCTGGAGTTAGAATATGGCCATTACAGCAGATAGCAGTTAGCACCATCTAAAAACATGCTAACTCCGCAATCAAGAGGCGAAAATCGTCGAAAATTATTCACGTGCAATCTAAAACGCAATTCGGCTAAGACGGCAACGTCTCGAACCCCAACGGATGACGGTTAACGACAATCGTATGCAAATACATCCCGGTGTTGCCCGGGATACTGCGGGATTACCACTACCCACATCACTAATCCCCATGTAAGTTAGCTTACGCCTGTTGTCGGGGCTTAGCGTAAGATATCGAGCTCGTATGTTTGAATATCGGTGTAATGTATAGACAGATAAATGTAGTTGTGACGTCGAGTTATGACAATATAGCTTGGTCGTGATTTGTGCTGTGTGCCCGGTCTTAATCTCTGATACTGCTGACGTACATAATATGCGCTTCGACAGCATACATACATACATATATGTACGCGTACAGAATCGCTACACGATTTACATAAATCAATGAACTTCACTCGTCCTTACAATCCTAACCCAATCAAACGGGGCTTGGCGCAAGCATGTTTTACTGTTATTGTTCCATCAGTGTTTATAGGCATAGTTGTATATGTACAGGCTGAACTTACGTATGTGTTTCTGGGATGGCCCGAATAGTTCCGAACCTATACGAAGTCCTTCTTTATGAGGTCTAGTCGATTGCAGCGAGGTCGCGGTGGACTGCATTATGTTAACTCCCGCGGAACCCAGCGTTAACTTCAGTGTATATATTGTAGTGTTCGAATTCAAGACGTATGATCAGTAGACACTAAGATATCATGTGATTATATCTGATAACGAAGGAACTAGTCTGAAAAGAGCATTAACGAATGAGATACCCCAACGGTTATTTAAAATTTTTATAACAGAAAAGACTCATAGTAACAGGCCTTCGAGCGAGTATCACGCGAAAAATCTACGCGATACGAACGCAAATTTTACTCTTGAAATAATAGATTGTTAGTAAAGCATAGATCATATCATGTCACCAGAAACATAAAAGAAGTGGCGCCACACGCATCATACATTTTAAATGAACGTTGATCATTAATTCATCACATAGATCACACTCAGAGAAAACACTTGAAATGCAATGCCATCCTTAGCGCACAAGCAGCATATCAAGCGGCAGAAAGACTGCAGTAGTTCTACACAGTGGCCTTTATGAAAATAAGATAATTCGAATCTGAATGCCTCCACAAATAAAGAACGGAAAGTCGCGTCTACACTTAAAGTCAAGTGCTTCCTCGTTTCAATAGACCCCGCCGTCATTAGGAAGAAAGAAGTAATTAAAAGTGCGATAAAAAATCTGGAGAATGAAATTCGGTTCTCGTTTGTGAACGAAAAGAAACGCAAACTCAGCGGCGGAGGTGTCAGTAAACATCCCATAATCAAAAATCTTGTGCAAGTGTTGAACTATAAACAAGATAGTGTTTGGCAAGGCTGCAAGGCGTTCCGATTAGACTGCGCCATCATTCCGTCGGTTCATTCAATATTTTTTTTTTTACCGAACGCTGTAATTTCTTGGCTCGAACGCATCCGTTTACATGCCAAACAATAAATTTATTAGTCGAACGGAGGAGTGGCAACACTAAACACGCGTCACTCGTCGATACGTCATCGATTGCGTGGAATTTTCGGCATTTTGGAAATCGATTTCGGCGTGTATACGTTCGATTTGCATGCTGCGTAGATTACATAACGCACGCCCGTCAAGGTGACTCGTTCGTAGCCACTACTGGATCTATTTTAGTTCGAATTTCATAAATATCCCGTGACAGCTCATCTCTCCTCTCCCGCGTCTTTTGCCGCCATGATTCGGCGGCCATCTTCGATGCGGGCTTGCGTAATTATCGGGGCTCTGGTGTCGCACAAAAATACCGTGCGGCCGGTTTCGTTTCGAACCGGCGTCCTTGCTAATTTTAAAGTCCTTTCCGAAAGTTTAGTGTTTATGAGGTAATAGAAGTGTGACGTAGATCTGGCAGCGTGCCGGACGCCGTACGGCGACTGGACCGAGGAAAAATCGTTCAGACAGCCGCGTGTGGGGTTATATTTAGTCGTGTCCCCGCAGCGGCCGCAGCGCACCTTGAGGGACGAGCGGAATCGACTAGAATCGTAATACTGAACGACTCTATCGGACACGCTCGTTCGGATAATGGCGGCGATGGCGAGGCTGGCGGGAACGATCGGAAAACTAATCGTATATTACCCGTACGCGTGTACGGGCGGCAGATGCGCTAACCAAAATTGCGGCCCGGCGAGCCCACCATCAATATAGCCGACCTAATTGAATATTATACAGCAATTTGTGTTGCCGAAAATCTGGCTGCGAATATGCGGTGTCCATATATCGTGGTGCTAACGGTGTTAATGTTTTCTATGGGCACGACACGACGCGATGCAGTGTTGCAGAACTAAATTTAGCCGAGCTCTGTTTTAGCTCTGGGTATTAGCGTTTGCGCAACGTCGCCCGCGAACCGCGAGCGAGACGGCACGTTCTATTATCGGAAAAATGGACCGATACGCGTTGGGAAATATTGTCATTCCGGAGCGCCTTGCACTCTACTTCCTACTGGTCGTTAACATTGTAACTGGAAATTTTCACTAGTTCAACATCGAGTCGGAAAAATTTACGTACTAATAAAACTCGACTACTAGCTACTAACTATACACAGTCTGGTTACTGGACTGGTGGTACTTTGATACTAAAATGTAATAGATATTTTAAAGGAAGATTGGAATACACAAGACTATCAAAAAATCATATTTATTATCTATCTCAATGTTTATTTTTACAAGCAAATATTACAAAGACACATCTTGGTACGTCTACACCATATCTTAGATTTAGACTAAGTAATCGCTAATAACGTTAACCGCACCCTAAATACTAATATCGCATTGCGGAGAACTATTCAAGACGTATTAGAATCAGCCGTGTTTCATAATATCCATTCGAAGGGCCGCGTGTACTACGATATAACTCACAAAAATATTTTTAGTAATACACATTAATATAATAGTTATATAGCATAAATAATATAATAAAATTATAAATTATTTTTCTTCAATTGACTTAAACAGCCTGACGATTTTCGTTGCGAGAAATTAATTTTAGGTAATATTTCACTTTACGACACTCGTTATACATATATACGACTAACAAAAATCGAGCAGCTTTAACGACACTGCGGACAAGAAAACGACAAAAACGCACAGAATAGACGCAAGATCGGCCACTGCATATTAGTCATCGGTACAATTTTGTCGCAGGAGCGGTCTCAACAATGCAGTTCATATTAACAGATGAAATTATATCGGGTAAGGTAACACGAACGACCGACGCGAAGGGCCGAAGCTATTTTTAAATTGCAATCATCGCACCGGAAATGGAACTAATATTGCGCCATCGTAAGTCGTAGCTAATTATTAACACGAATGGAATGATAACCTTGTTTTGGCTAAACTTGTATTTTATGTGCTAGAACTGTATATAATGTATATAATATACTATAACTGTACATAATGTACTATAACTTGCATATAATGTACTATATTGTAATATAACAGGGATCTCTCGAACATCTGTTGTATAATTGTCTACCCTCTCAGGGATAACAGGTGTGTTATCAAGATTTTTTTAAACAACAGAGTTAGAGGTTAGAGGTTATATTTAACATATTGTAAATTTATTACAATAATTAATATTATTTACGGTTACATATTAAGAATAGACAAAGGCAGATATCTATTTTTATATTCATCGATTATATCTTGCATACGACAGCAGATTAAATATTACACTTTACTATACATATATGTTACTCATTTATATGTATATTTAAGTAGCGTCTGTCGTTGTGAATCATTACTCTTTATTGGCAATGTCACACTTTTATTCTGTGAATTTAAACTTCTATTTGTGTCTCATTCTTCAAACTACAAAATTTATAACAGTCCATGCTGCCGAAATATGTAGTAGTGAATATTAAAAGTACAACACTATAGTTTTTTAATTATATTAGACTTTGTTATAAGCGCCTAAAATTGTCCCGAGCGATGTGTCCACAAATCAAGTTTAATACTAATATAATACAACAACGTAACTTGTATCAAATATAGTTGTATACAGACAGTTAACAACAAATATCAACAAAGTGACCAGTCTTTACCAGCCATGCGACCTTAAGATAATGGGAATAACTAACATGTCACCTAGCAACACAGTCGAACGTAACAACCATTGAACCCTCCTCCCAAATTCCACATTACTTGCACCCTTCCCCCAAATCCCGGATTGCTACGGAGGCTTTAATAAACGGTGCGACCGTTTCACTAGCACCGTCGGAACTGTTGTAAACTGTAATGGGCCAGTTAAATTCATCTGCTCGCCACATAATAGAAATTGTCGTCAGATCGTAACCGGTTTAAACCGGTTTTGTATTTAACAATGCTGTTTATACGTTGGTTACACCTCAAGTATTTATCCCGATTAATAATGATACGGTATTTTATACTATTGGACAATTACGTCAAGTGTTATATATTTACAATACTACTTGTTATATAATAATTATAGAAACCTATAAGCTCTTCGAAGATTAGTTATGTATTATATACGAAAATGCCTATATTCGGAACTCTTGGAATTTTCCTTACACTTCATGTCACGGAAAATGAAAAACTATGAAAGTTTAATTTTACAATTACAGCACATTTTTTGTAAAGGATTCTTAACATTTAAATTTAAAGAGACAATTGAAAATCATCTGATAGTAGTTATCAAGTAGCTGTCATTATCATCACCATTGAATCATAATGATTATCGAATGAGAATACGGTTCGTATCACTAATCTACCAAAATAATCGGGAATTGTCATGTTTCTCTTTAATACTTTGCTGTTATTTCCAGTAATCTACACAGAAAATACATGTTGAAGTATTATAATATCCCTTTCCCCTCGAGAGTTATATAAGCTACAACGAATATCAACGATAATGTTATATTCTTTAGTATCATCAAAAAAAATCACTAGAACGATAGCTATCTTCAAAGCTTGATAGATTGCCTTTGAATGCTTTTGTCTCTCAACGTGCTTGTAAGCATCTTGAGACTGTATATTAACAATAGAATATAACCACACATAATGTTAACTAAGAATATGACCGAAGAAAATGTAATACTTAATAAATATTGTGCTTAAATATAAAATTTTGTAGAGTTCATTGTCTCAATAACAAGAAAACATAAACTTTATATACATACATAACGTAATCAATACAAAAAACTTAAGGAGTTAAAAGTATTATCGACACGTAATTGTAACTTTGATGTTTTTTGAGGTACAGGGAGTTACCTTTGGACAGAAGTTTCAACAAAAGGTATCAAGGAGTGTTAATTATCACCTAATCATATATTATGTGATCGTAATTTCATAAGTAGGTTTAGATTTCTTAATGTTAATGGTTCTAAAGCTCTTGTTAATGCTTCCATTATCAAAACTTATCAATAACCGTCCCCTGATATGATTAACGACGTGATGGACGCTTTTACTCAATTAGACGCCATTTGAAGCCAAGCATATAGAATATTCCAGAGTATTTGTTAATGAGATACTTTTAATCTACAAAAAACTAATAATACACTTACTAAAATTATAAATCGATATGGTGTAGATATAAATACCGGTATTGTAGAAAGATATTTATTAGCGTAAATATGATTTAGATTAATATAGATAAGAACGTTACTATCGATAATATAAATGAAATAACAACAGCAAAATATTAATAATAGACCAGCGCCAATCGAGCGCTTTTTACCGTGAAGACGAGATATTATATCAGCAGATCGGAGAAATTTTGTCGAAGGCAGGTACAGATAAATTTTTCCCAGAAACGAGAAGCAAAATTGTAAAGAGACGTCGTCCGCAAACCAAACTATGGTTTATTTTAGTTATGGAGCATTTATTTTATAAACTCTAATATGTATAACATAACGGACAGTTTTGAGAACCAAGATACCTTTAATGTATTATTGCGTCATTTAACCTTTTAATTGATACAGAACAATCACATTTCATAAAATTTTTAATTTTAATAAAATTGCTAAAGCTTCAGTAAATTTCAATTACATTTTGTCATTTTTTCCCAGAAATCTTTATAACAAAATCATACAAAAAAATATCATATTAAGATGAGATCAGATCCAACAGATCATACTGAGCCTACCTAATTACACATGTTCGCGTTGCTCCTAGCAATGACACCACGTGGCAAGAACTTTTGCCAAGTGCAAAATACTATTCGGGATATTCTAGCCTTGACACTGAGTGACCACCGTCAATGTCATCCTAAAAAAATAACTTTACATAATTCTAAAGTTGGTAGTTTAAAATAGGAATATTTACATCTTGTAATATTGCGAGAATAAAAAAATATCATGAAGCTGACAAGACAAACTATAAAATAGAAATGCATGATGATAAAGAAATATTAGATTATTTAATAATTATATCTGAGTGTTTGGTCAGGAAAATCAAAATTTAGCAATATTCTCATTCATTATATGCATTCTATATTCTCCAGAAAATTCAAAAAAAAGACATGATATTAAGTCAGATTCAATGGTAAGATACGGGTACCTATAGATAGTTATGAAAGGAATATGTAATATTGAATAAATGTTTAATGTAACATATATTTATTTAACATTAAATATAAACATTTACGACTCCAAAATGTATAAGAACCGAAAATACAATTTTTAATTATTTCCATCTATTTTGTTACGATACTTTTTGACCAAGGAATAGTAAAAATACACCAAATGCGTACCATTATGAAAAACTGCCTTATCTTTTGATTATCTGTGACAGTCGATGAAAATAAATCAAAAAGAAACATAAATGTTTGAGAGAAAAAGGACAATGTAAAATTTTCATGTAGCAAATTTGACTGAAACGAAATATAATTTAGTAAGATACAATAATCGAAATCCTCAGATCTGAAGAAATATTTCGTTATGGGTTTTTTGTTGATTTATTTCAAGCAGTTCCAAATTAAACCATGGCCTCATTTGCGACAAGGTAGAGTTTTCTGGTACCAAGGTCAGGTAGAAACGGTGGGTCGTTGACAGTCAGAGGTCTGTTTGGCAGGCCCTCAACTTGGCACCGGCGCACCATCTCATGCCTATCTGCTTCGTCCAGTAATTCTGTTAATGTTTATTCCTCACTATTGGAGTTCCCTGATTGCTTCCGACATTGTTTTGTTTCAGGACATCTGTGGTTAAAGCAATTACCGGTATGCGATGCTTTCCAAAAGTAAGATTTGGTAGAATGAAAATATTTCATTGGCATTTGATGGGACACCGAATGCGTGTTACAAAGGCAATGGCGTGTAAACAACACTGAACGCATTCTTTGACTGGGTCGACCGCTAGTTATTCTCGTGATCGTTTCGAGACTTTTGAAGATACTTTTTACTGTTACTTTTGTTATCGTAACAAGAAAACCTTATTCGAGTCCTTGTGGTTACATGACGTCTTCTAAAACAAATTACCCGCTGCCTTTATCTTCACAAATTCACAATAAAAAGCATGGAAACTACTTTTGAAAATGATTATTATCTAGCCCTATAACATTAATAAATAATATACTGTACTTACACGAACACTTATACCTAATATTGCTCTAAATCGGAATGAAAAGAAAGTACCAGTTGCAGAAGTAAACGTGCCCTTACATGTTAATCACGCATCACAATTTCGATAACCGACCGCAGTGATTACTTAACCATGACTGCATATTCGTTTGTGACATCAGCAACATGAAAAGTGGAACATCTAAAAGCTTGCTCAATGATACGATTTCACACATGCATTGTTCAACGAAAAATCTTGAAACGTAAAAGTATTTTCAACAATTAATGTCCGATAGTTGAGTTTGGATCTCATCTATGGTAGGAGTAAATATTCTTCGCCAGTTTTTTTTTGTTCAGATTTGTTGAAGTTCTGATTCAAATATTAGTTAATTCTGATCATCCATTCAATGACAATTCAAACACAGCATTAACTTGCCCTAAAGTTTTCGATATTAGCCGCACGATACTTTTAATTTATAAGCAACGCGATCGATGTCTTAGTATATTTATCTTCGTCATGATATGAACTACGGCATGGTTTGTTGTAATCAACAACAACCAAGTTATATTCAGGAAATTATGACATATAAAGCGGGTGTGATTTTAAATGTAAAATTTAATTTTCAAATTCAACTCAATTATTTTAACTACACGCGTTACGAAAGGCTGCATGGTCAGACGCTTAACTTGAAATATTAGGTATTCAACTAAGCGAGAGATTAACACACACCCCGGACTTAGTCTCATGTAAAGATGGTAATCACTTTGCAGCTACTACACCAAATTTCTGGTTGCATTGTATTAAAGACAAACTATGTATGTTGTGGAAGGTAAGATTTATGCCAACATCCTTACCGATTTATAATTATTAGGTAAATACACAATTAGTAGTGTCAACTTAAGGGAAATAAACTATTCCATTTCGTTGACGAAGATTTTTTAACCTAGGCGATAATTCGTCCACTTTGTTCAAAAAATTATTTTTGTTTGGAATCTTGGCGAAAACGAAGTAACGGTTAATATTATTGTGTATTATATATTTAGGTGTGTACTAAAGCGTTCGGCATCTTTATTGTTGTCGTGAAAACACTTGAACATTTCTTTTAGAATGCAATTAAACCTATGTACTCTCCGATGACTCGCCAAATGCGCTTTGTGCATTCGAATATAGATTTTGCTTTGGCGTTTTTTGGGTGCCTTTTGCCATGATAACCTCGGATGTTTTCCAGATTCTTTTGTAGTTTTAATTCAAATTCAAGCAATTTATTGCATACTCCCAATTTGCTAACGACTTCGTTCGTTTGTTTTAAATTTAGATTATCAATTCAAACCACCGAACCTCCAATATTCGGATTGCCATTAAAATATTGGGACAGTATCGTAACAGGAAACTTGTTCAGTTTCTTGGTTTGAGTGATTTTCTTTGAGTATACATTGTTACAGTACACCAAGTTTACGAGGAGGCAAACAAAGCTGTTATCGAACTAATCCAGTCTTCCTGCATTTGTTTTGCGGAAAAGGAAAATATAGGATTAGCTTCGCTTCCATTATTTTAGGCCTCATTTATTACAATACCATTATTTGCTTATATATCAGTCATAAAATATTATGTTTGTATATTCTCTTGTTTGTCTGCAGTAGTTTTGCTTTCACCACAGTTATCTTTACTACATTAACCTTTACTAAGGATTGATGGAAACACAAAATGTTTGAAACATATTCTAAGGAATTCTAGAATATAAGATAATCTATGTAGATTATGGTTCTTAAATTCGTATGAAATCTGTTTAAAAATGAAAGATTAATTAATTTAAGCAAAGCGACGGAATACTATAAAACTTTGTTAGTAGCAATAAATTCGGTGGCAAATTGCAGATATATCTCAACATGCTGGCTGAAGTTTTCATAAAAGTTCTGCCCGGTTGAATGATAATTGCACGTCTCGTAAAACTAATAATTTATAATACTTTTCATGCCTTTCTCAGGGGGACGATTTAAATTTCGGTAATAATTATGACACTTTTGTTCAAATAAAAAGCAAAGTGACGAATTTTAAAATAATTTATGGAATATTCCTATGTATTTAAAAGTAAGTTTCAGTAAAGCAAAGTCGCTTTTAATTACAACAATATTGGTAAATACAAGTCCGTAATTTTTTCAGCACATTTAAAAAAAATAGGTTCAAAATTTATGGCCTGTTATAGTGCATAGACAAAGCAAAGCAATTAAATACAGACACTGCAACTTACTTCTGAAATATGCAAGAAACATAACATTTTGTCATTAATTAGAAACGAAACAACTGGAATGTAATTCAAAAATTTGTTACTAGATTTAGGTCCCGTCTCATATCTAGGTCGGAACTCGAACCGATCTCAAATAACCTCGCAGTGCTAAAAGCTGGTCGCGGAACTGACGGATCGAGAGAGGATTAGGGCGGCGAAATAAAAAATAACATACAGCTTTCACGCGGTAACATACTAGAATAGAGACAAAAGAAAAATATAATTCAAAAAATATACCGAGAAAATTTACGATGCGACACGTTTATTATAACCTAGAAATAGGATAATAAAAATGTAAGGCGATGAATTATTTTGCGAACTGTCATTATCACCATTAAGTAACAGTTCGCATGATAATTTCGATTTAAATGTTAGTAACCATTTATTGTTAACTAGTTAAATCCTATTTTAATCATACAGAGAGAAATTAACATGTTTGGAAATAGATTACGAATAATTTGCAAATTATTAAGTTATTTTACCTACATGCATTTATCTGTACTATGCAATAATATAATCACAGGATTACTTAAAAATATCATCATATATACTCGTACATAATCTCATTATGTAATGAGCCACGTCGTCTTCACATAGCAGAAACCAAGATGGTATTACCTTTATTTCTGTTGCAAAGCCATAATTTATTGACTGTTATGAGTGTGATTACGGTGACCTTTTAACGATACTAGTATGGTTCTGTGATGTTAGAATAGCTTTAATAGATATCATTATTTATAGGAAATATAATATAAAAAACGTAATATATGAAAAATTATCTAAGCAAGAAGTGTGAACATACTGATGGCGCCAAATAGGCAAGAATTGAATGGAATCGGATAACGGAGTATCGACTTAATATTGGATCGATTAATTATGAGTGGCACATTAACAAAGTGCTTTTTAATATCTTTAAGTAAACACTGGCGATGGTTATATAGTTATATATGGCATAAGCAACAAATTGGCAGTTAAGCCTTTGTTACTAATTGGTAGCGCTTACGCTTAATATCAATATCATCAACCTCTTTAATATTCTCATGTTGAAAATCTGATGCTGCAAACATCTACAATCCACAGTGACTTATTAAAGTGTCGTGTTTATTTCTATTACAGATTTTAATCTTTTAATATAAAAATCACATCCTCTTACAATATAAGTTACCAAACCTATTTCCTATCCAATCCTTCCTTTCATTACATATTTATACTAACTGCGAATAGAGATACTCTCCAATGGTGCTATTGCAATATTACGGTCTGTCCATAGCGTCGTTATAAGATATATTTCAACGCAAAGACAATTGTGGAAATGACTTTACATTTCAATAATTGTATCATAAAATGTTAACGAAGTTGGTTCTTTTTTGATTCTATAACAATATATTTGAGACCGCGAAACGAATTAAATTGGTTAATATAACTGAATGGCCTTTTAATAGCTAGTTTAAACACGACCAACGAGACATATGGTTCACATTAAATCACTAATAATATTACAAATTGTTTTATTTTATACTTCATAACAAGTTATTTAATATATGGAACGATTTCCCCCAAAAAAAATTAGATATAATTTTATTGACGATGGCAACTATAAGAGAAAAATGCATAAATAATATCCACATTAACATTACAATGCTACCTGCAAAATATTTTGTAATTTAAAATAGATTTATTTATCACTTACCTTAATTTGAATCGAAGATCTCCAAGCTCGCTGTTAAATAAATATATGTGGCTATAAAATGGCAAATTCTTAACTGTTACGACTGACATCTTCCCTGCACAATGCTCTTAACTCGTATACTTTTGAACATATAAAACTTTCCTATCAAAAATGTATCTTAATTTACAGCATGTTCTCAGTTTTTTAATTATAAAACCATCCAGTTATCATCAAACATAACGATAAACATGAACGGGACAATCGACGGCTACATTCCGAATCTGTTTGCACGTATCTACTCCGCTATCAATATTCGAGAAAATTCACGAAAAATTCAAATTCAAAACGCAATTCGCTAATGGACTTTCCTTTGCCTTTGGAATTCATGAAATTAAAAGAGACGTTCAAAATAATAAAAAAAATAAAATAACATGGGGGTAACGTGCACATTCTTGCTGCAGGGAAGTGCATTCTGTACACATGCACATTTACAAAATTATTAAAGGAATTCCAACTAGAGAAATTAAAGTTTCTACGCGCTATTCAAATATGGAATCACATTATGATATTTCCAAAACGAATTACGAACAGTCCGACTTCCGTCAGAAGTGCTTTTATTCCTCTAGTCGAAATTCAAACATTTAGATTAAAATACAGACACATGAAATTACTTGCGTGGACAGTTTTATTAAATGTGTACAGATGTAACGTTACTCTTATACATAAGTTTTTTTTTAATAAGAACGAAATTTGATTAAAACGTGTCGATTTTGATGATACATTTTACTGGTGATAGAAAAAAATACAGTCTCGCTTGGATCCCCGCAAGCGATTTCAAAAATACAACTAATACAGTTGGATACAAGGATTAATATCAACATTAACAGTTAGTGAAAACATTCAAACACCGAAAGTGGCAAGAAAGGTGATAGAAAGAGAAAAAAAACAACACGAGGGGGATAGAAAACATCGAGTATATTTTTTAAAACACCGATGCGTACGCGGACCGCTCAGCGACAGCCAACCGGGTATTTTTGGATTTTGTTTTGTTGAAAAGTAAGCTATATTTTAAACTACATCAATTTGGATAATACAATAACTTTTGTTTCATACTTAATATAGGCAAATTCAAAAACTTATGTACTGTACGAATATTTTTTTTATCTGTCATACTAATCAAAACAATATATAATGTAGAAATGCTTTTAAATATGCTCTCACAGTTTTCTAACGAAATAGTCGTCTTTGTATATGTTTTAAATAATAATATTAATATTTTTTACGGGAAAATATGTATCTGTCAGTGACAAGCTATCATAATACGATATATTTACGTGGTCTGTTCCCGAACGAAAATGTTAAGCTTTTCGTGCTCTGTGGCACACAATAGGTAATTTACAATAAATTGTTTATTATTATATATTAATTAAATGTGATGCTTAACAATACTATATTTTCATTTTTACAGCTTTGTACTCTTGCATAAGCCATATTATTCGATCATAAGCGGTTCCCTATTGAGTATCATTGCGATGAATTAGAGTTTTGGAAAACATCTGTATTACGTATCATGTAACATTACATATCACGTAACATTACAAATCATGGATTTTAAATGCTTAATGAAAAGTAATTAATTATTTTGAAGTCAGCAATTACAATGTTCAGAAATCAACAAACGCCTTGGTCAATAATTTTGTTTCTCCATTAAGAAATCAGTGGGAACTGCAACTGCTTTCGTGCTACGAGCGATTTGTAATTTAAAAGAAAGTTTATTGTGTTTTATAAGTTGTCAGTCAGTTTATGAGAGATTGGCACGTATTATAATAGATAGGTATATCAAATAACATGTCATCAAATACACATATTATACTCTGCTGATTTTATTAAAGTAAAGAACTTAAGCTCTTTTTGTATTTCATTATGCTTTTCTATTTATTATTTTATTTATTTCATAATTAAAGAAATAGTATCTCATATTTGTGTTAGTATA
>DWEI01001084.1:0-17928 GCA_018245875.1 Mysoria ambigua | reverse complement strand
GGATTCCAGATGCCAGTTTAGACTCCAACTTTTACAACTGTTCTAATCTGTACTTACTGAGTAACCCACGAATGAATTGAACATTGGATATTTAAACGTTTCTGAAAAACATTAAAGAATAACGTTCATTCTAATTTTAAATAAAATAATAATAATAATTAACCTTATTTAATTATAACTTAACATAACGCTTGTAAACTTCGAAGAGGATAGCAGAGTTGAGTATGAAGACGGCCAGACTCACGATGTTTTTTCGGGATGCCATAGATCTGAAACTAATCGGGCCATCCCGAAAAAACATACGCGAGTCTAGCCGGCTTAATACTCAGTTATGTGTAACATGAATTCAACAGTAAAATAGGTTAGCAGAGGATTGTAAAACACTCCCATGTTAATGTCACTAGTTACGATTATGTCCCATTATACATACGTGATGAGTCTTTTGCCCTACACCCGGCACATATCCATAATCCGACTACTAGAAAATCTAAGTTAGAAAATGTCACAGTGCCCCAACCAGAATTTAAACGTATCAATCGTCAATTACGCTTGCAACCAATATGTCTAAGATGGAATCTTAATATTAAAGTCTATATTTCTAAACATGCTTGGAATATATTGATTACTTGGTCTTATAAAGGAATTTATGCAGAGTTCATGCTGAACGAAAGATGTTATAAATATAAATATATCGGCGAATCTCTTAGAAACTTTATTAAGGGAAATATTGGAATGAGGGTAGGCCACCCTCCCCGAGGACACGTGCGTCCCGCTACATGTTTTATGAATGAGCTGGCCAATTTCGGAGACGTCTCTCCGTTACTTTATCAACTAAATTTTGCTCATTTACCATTGTAATAATAACACTGCAGTATCGCCTCGTTTGTTCACAGCCAACATTCAAATGTACTTAATAAACATAAAGACAGCCAGCTGAGAGCAACTGAGAGTAGTCGCCGCTAGCGCTAATCAATCCGGTACGTACCTTATCTAATGTGAACATATGACTCAACACAATTGTGTCGAAGGAACAATAGATTATCTTATGTAAAGTTTCATTACGACGCGCCGCGGAGCGACATTGTCGATTGATACACGAATACGTTCTCCCCGTCCCTAACATCGGTTATGTTCTAGAAGAAAACTGAACAGTAATAATTTTAAATATAAAATATGAATAACTTTGAGCATAATATATAAGGAATCGAGTTAATATCACATTTATTTTATATACTTTATTTGATGCGGGCCTCGTCGTTGAGTAGTTGCATACGTGATGTTGATAAAAATGTCCGTGGTTCGATCCCTCGGTCAGACACAATGTTATTAAGACTTTTTGTGCTTGTTATTCACAGTACTGGCACGAAATCTATATTTGTGTCCGATATATAATTATAAGTCCACTGCCTATTTCATTGTGGGCCGTTTAACATAACTGGTAAATCGTGAAAGTGTACCGCACTGTTCTATCAACCACTTCGTGGAAAAACATTTTAATGATATTTCACTTAAAATATCATGATATAAAAACCAACCCGATATCAAACTTGCTTGCACGTGCCACTGCTCAACAAAAGTAGAGTTCGTGTGACGGGTATCAATATAGTTAATTTTTTTGTTCAATCAAATTACAATTTCTTTCGCATCTAACGCAGCTCCGTACCGGTAGCCGCGAGTACTTGTGACAAACATCGCATGTCGCGCCCGCGCACGCCAACCGCCTGTAATCACGGCCGCGAAGACAACTGCTTTCATGTTATTCGATTCGCTACAGTTTCACTTGTGTTGATGTGTGCGGTTATCGACGTTACTGATGTGTATAACTATGATTTTATGCGGTTTTTTGTTACAGGAACTTACTTGACTCGTTGGTCGTGTTGGTTGCGAGCGCGACTGTTGATCGGGTGCAACTAGGATCAAATCCCGGGTCAAATTTCTAGTAGTGTCTTGGAGACTGGATATGTACCCGATGTATGGGAATAATCTCACCATCTATTCCATAATGGGACTTAAGCGTAACTGGTGAGACGTGGGTGTGTTTTGTATTCCTCGACCTACCTCTTCGTGGGATTGCAGGCGTTATGTTTTGTTGTTACAGAAACCATTCATTGACTTGTCAGCTACAACTAAAATTATTTAAGTACAATTTAACGCGTTATTTAATTTGTTAAAAGAAAACATTTTCGTTTTAGCAAATATTGTGTAGAATTTTTGTAAAAAAACACTTCCTTACACTTAGAAAAACAATTAAAATACCAACTATTTTCAGCTGTTTTTAGTTTGTATTCAAATCTTCTTCTTTGTCAAATGTAATGGATTTTTTTATAAAGTGTTGATATTTACTTATTCATCGATGAATACAAATTAAATCATAAGAAAATGTACGATTTTCACAAATTAATTTCTTATTATAAAAAATTCGGTACGAATTTTCTGATCGTTGCCGTCTTTTACTGCGTTGGGACCACGGTTTCCTGTCTAAATATTTGGACAAAATACTTTACAAAAAATATATATCTATCATATTATAAATGCAATACAAATATAATACCGTATGTATAGTATAGATCACAGTTTCACTGTTAAAATATAAGTATATTATGTATTTTTATGTACATTGTTGATATGATTATAAGGTTTACGAACGTAAAACGTCTGTAATCGCCGTTGTGGTAGGCAGAGCAGTATAGTATACTCCCACGTTTCACTAAGTACATTTACCTCTCTCTATGGTCTATGGATGAGCCTAATGCTCTGCAAAGGGCACAAACTGTGACTCTGACCTATTACTAAAATTTTTACTATAAATTCTTATTTAATAAAATCCAATTAGGGAAGTTTTGAACCTGGGACTTCTCGACCACTCGACCAACGACGCCATTTATAAGATTTATAAAGGAATATAAAAAGTCAAATCCATTTCTTTTAATTTGAGGCTGTTATTGACACACATCACATTTCTACCATAGCAACACCGTGAATAGAATAATATCCGTTAAACTGCTGTATCATTAAGAATGCTACGCATCAGTAACAATTCTGACTCATCGAACTCTATTTGAAAATAAATCTATGTAGCACTGCTAACATTCTCTGAGATAATTAACTAAATATTGATATAAGGGCACCACAAATAATTATCTAAGCGCAAACAATAGCCATGTGAAGCTAACCGGTCTGAGTAAAGAATGTTCAGATAAGGAACAATTCAGAGCCACTGAGTACATTATGTCACAGATATCGCTTACGTCACCACTTACTATGGCTGCGTGACACGGCACGATAATTAGTTATAATTGATATTACACATTACGAAGTGAAAGGATACAGTGAACATCGAAATTGGAGCGATAGTTGAAGTTGGGTGATAAAGATCATTCAGCAAATGATTCCAAATTAGGCGGCCACGCGTTGACGGCTGCAGGGATAACTGATAGCGGTAGTTTTGAAACCGCTTGTGCGCCACGCAGCGAAGGTCGACAGATCGGATGCTATCGTTAGTCCGGACCTTGTCGGGGACGGGGGCTTGTTCGTAACTAGCGACAGATGGGCTGCCCATTGTCCCGCATGTCCGTCCTGGGACAGACGTGGCGGTGAACGCGTCGGAGCCGAAGTAGGGGAATCTATGGGGGCATCAGCAGCAATTACTAATTGAACTCAATGGATTGCAGTCGACAATTTCGTAGAGAAAGCGACGAAAATTGTAACTCATTCAATACAAATTACTTAAAATGAGAATGTTAATGTAAGAATGGGGGTCAATGCCCAAGATCGCACGCTGGTGGTGATCTCAGCTCACCTTAATTATATTGAAATTTGAATGTGCGCAGTGATGTATGATTTCAGCTATTTTAGGCATTTAGACACTTCGAATCTGAACGTTTTAGGAAGTCGTTATAAGTCAGTTTGATATGACGTATGGTAAGAAAAAACCCAAAGCATATTTGGTAATACGTATACCTACATATATGCAGGTACGTACGCCTCATTAAATTTCCATTATTAAATTATATAATTTCTTGTAACTTATTTTTACGGCGTGCGACACGAAAACTTCTTGTTAATAATAAACAATGCAAAAACTACGTTACATCACGCCTCTATTTCCCGTAGAGGTAGGCAGATGAATGTAGTGTAAAGTTCAGAAATGTCGTACATAAAAACAATCTACATACAACTTTGTATCTGTAATGGAATATGCAGTGAAACATATTGAAAGTTACGCGGCGGGCGGGCGCGGTCAAAGAGCGGCGCGGTCTCGGCGGAAACGGGTGTCAATCGATGCGACTCTCCGTAAACAGCGTTCACGATACCTAACGC
Source organism: Mysoria ambigua (assembly GCA_018245875.1). Taxonomy (NCBI): domain Eukaryota; kingdom Metazoa; phylum Arthropoda; class Insecta; order Lepidoptera; family Hesperiidae; genus Mysoria; species Mysoria ambigua. Next base: position 13,608 of record DWEI01001084.1, on the reverse strand, counting down.
GTTTGATTACATACGCTTTATTTACTTTGGCCGTCGCCCGTTGCTTTATTGAGTAACGTGCGTGGCTACATCACGTTGTAAGTTCGTAATACCCCCACAGATGGAACTAACGAGCACGCCCGCGTTACGAAGCGGTTGGCGGAGGGTGTGTACATTTTCTTGCTTCATCGGTTGTGTCACACGACCCACCGAGGATTAGCGGGGTTGTATATTAAACGCGTTGTAATATTAAGTTTTCATATTACAGTAGTTTGTAGTGCTTGCAACATGGGTTTTATCTTGATAATAGTATTGTTGTAATATGTAATAACAACACATCATTAACGATTCAATGATGAAGAATTGATATTTACAATCTGTTATCAAAAACCGGATACAAGCTCAACTTTGTTTAAATAGTACTTACATTATAAATAAAATGTGGAATAACTAATAGTAACTGCACTGAATAATGTTGAACGTCTCGATAGTCTAGTGAGCAGTGAGAGAGGGCTGTGTTCGATCTCCGGGTGAGGTGCTATTGAGTTTGATCAACTTGAAATTCATAATAATACCTTGAAGTCTAAATTTAAACAATAATACCTGCACGGCCCGTGGAACCCTATGTTATAGGGTAAGTGATTCGTGGCTGTGTCCTACTACCCACCTCTACGGCGCAACACGGACGTGACGTCACGATAAAATGTTGCATTTTGAATAAAACGTGAACATTACATAAATCTTTATTCACATGCACCGATCGTGAATTCTATTAACACTGAACTTGCTGTCACAGACACCCGTACATTACCGACGCGCCTGTCGCCTATTTGCATAAGAAAGCAGTTAGTTCCCTCACCTCATTATCTAAAATGCACATAATCATTAAAACCACGTCGACAATGTCAATTTATTCACGATTTCAACCGGGCAAGGACGAGTTTATATATATTTAATCAAACATGGATGTTATAAATTTGAACCCGGGCTCCCGGAGTAAAGGTCGAATTTCAAACCACAGGGCTATCACTGCATCATTGCAACCATGAAATGACAAAACGGTCGGATAAAAATTGAAAATTTCCAAACTTGTAAATATGTGAATTGATAATTATTATGTCGACGGGGTATAAGGGTAGCGTTATAGACCTGGCACGCGTTTTCTTCATCATTCTGTTGGCCTATCATCGGCTTAGGAGACTCCTCACAGCATCAGCCAGTAAACCAGTTTATCAATATACAGTGCATATTGTGATATTGTTATATACACCTTTATAATTCTTAGTTACCATTGCTTATCAGAGTCGTTATACCACGCAAAACCTATTAACAAATCAACGTTAGCAAGCGTCATTTTTAAAAATTGTCGCTAATATCCGTAACTGTTGGTCGTTTACAAATAAAAGTTTGTAGACTCGTGCTGGCGTTGATTTGTAATATTTTTCACATCAATTGTGTACGACGTAATATGTTATTGAGTATTTGTTCTACAGATTAAGCATCAATTACACCTAAATAGATCGATATTTTGATAACCTCTATAATCAAAATCGTTATCGAACTGATTGCTAAAACTTTCGAATGTATCAATTCGCTGAGTACTGGAACATATACCTACCTACGTACGTTTTTTTATTCAACGAAATCGTAGGAAATAAAGTTTATAGTTCACTTCGCTCCGCTTCACGAGGATTCCAACTGCAAATTGATTTCAACTAAAAGTGGTCGTTCCGTTTCACGGCGAAGCGAAAATGCGATGCAAGAAATTTAAATACAACATTTAATCGGCAAAACGTACAATTGCAATGTTCTGGATGATGATACACGAGGTATTTAATACCTAAAGGGAACGGAAACTGCCTAAAATGAAACCTGTTCGCCACGTGGTTGCGTCCCGGCCGGGCGAGGGCTGGAGCACAATGCACGCCTCACATTTTGTTATTGTGTCAACTGCGCGGAAGCGAAGCACGTGTTACTCATCCCACCCGCCGACATCGTTACCGTTATACGAATATACATCTTAAAGTGTAGCGATCAAGGTTCATTCGCGGATGGCATCCTCACACGCATTGACACATTTCATAAAAACCACTCTCAGACCTATTCCGTTCAAACAGAGCCCTTTTTACATCGAAATGTCATCGTAACGACATAAAATGTGTGTCCATTGTTAAGATACCATACCGGGAATTACAAAAAGACCGTCCCTCATTGTATCTACTCGATGTAATTGTTTACAGTTCATACGAGAAGATTCCTGAAAATAAATGAAACAGAATATAAATTAAACACGTGTTTGCGACGGTGAAGGAAGAATGCAGTTTTTTTTCTTTTTGAGTATTAATTTCGTAAAACAAGGTCTCCATTCATATTGATGTAACCAGTGTAAAATAGCTCAGTAAGTTTATTAGTTCTTATTTTCAAATCTTGTTTATGCTATCACAGAGCTAGCGTAGAGACCCCGGCCGGCTACGCGGACTGACGATATAGGCACCGGCTGGCATTGCTCGGTTGCCAACACGGAGCTCAGTGATGTGTTACTGGAGTCGCCCATGTCGAGCCGTGGGCGGGAACAGTCTGATGTTGATGACTTATGTTATTAAAAAAATCCATATACGGCGTTAATTTATGTCCTCGAATGTTGCCATGTAATTAATGTATATTATTTCCATAGTCCATTTCCATGACATGTGCATGAAAGTTGCCTCCTAGATACACTGGATATTGCGACTAATCCATTCACAGCGATAGCTAATCGCTCAAGATTAGCTGTTGACGCGACGAAAAAGATGGCGATTGGGAGGTCCTACGTTCAAATCCTGGGTCGGACAATTATATTTTTATAATTTAGATTTTCTAGAAGTGATGCGGCGTCTGGATGTCTGCCCGATGTATGACAATATGCTCGCGCCCCTATATGAAATGTATATCACATCTGGTGTAAAGTTATAGTCTTACACTTAACTGCCTGCGCCTTCGGGCAAATACAGACTCTGTATTATACAAAATGAAATTAAGAAAGGCACATAGACACGACGTAGGAGTCATACTTAAAGCCCACTGCGTGTTAACTGTCACATTGAATGCGGCAATGGTACAGCGTGGCGAGTACACCAGTCACGTCACATTAACGACGAGTAGAGATCGGCAACACGCTAACAAATTAATATATTTTTTATATGTATGAGAGAGTGGTGAATGGTGCAGGAGCACGTCAAATCTGCAAGAAGTTATTTGGTACTCGTACTCGGTAAACTGTACTAAAAGAACCGAACGTGATTTTATAATATTTTTTCACATCGAAGTGTTCTACGCGCGTATCTTTTATATAACGTATGTCAATTAGTTTTAGCGGTCGACTAAAATTGATCATTATCTGTTCATGAAAACGGAAGTATATTGTACCAGCGATATAATAATAACACTATGTAGCCGACTGCGCAACGAAGGCCTAAACAAGCGAGCCATGTTTGGTGCAGAATACAAGTCAAGGTGGCCATTTGCGCAACTCGCCAAGGGCCTGCATTGCTAACCCTTGATAACTTAATTGATACCTATCGTCATTTACATATAGAATTGTAATACCATAATATTATCGCTTTTAATTAGCTGAAGTACGAATGACGTAGACAACTTTGTGCTGTTTTTAGAAATGACGTAATGCACAAAATGAAAAATATTTTTTAAATTTGGAACGTTATAACTTTTTTGCCGATTTAGCTGACCAACTTTGGCTTTAGTGAATGTATTTAATGAAGTGAGCGCAGAGAAGAGAGTGCATAATCCTTTTCTGGATACAAGTGAGCCCTAAACAAATAAAATTGAACTAGCTCTACCATTCTTCTCGTCATCATCATGACTAATCATTTAAGTTCATGACGGATGAACACATGCCTGCTTTCGAACTGAGAAGGGTTGGCGGAAATAAATAGTCATACAGTGCTCAGTAGCGGTGTATTTATTATATTCACACGAGCAAAATTACAGTTAAACCCATGAATATTAACACCGTTAGTTTTTAATTAATGGTGCTAAGTAAAAAATCCTTTTTACGGTCGAATTGTGTTTTCGTTTATTTTCAAAGCGAGCAACAATTTCAATGCCATTTGTAGACAAAACCCCATCAATGAAACCTTACCATTTACCAGGTCAACGGTTGCAATCTTACTGAACCCAATATTATCGGAGAAATCTTCAATGAATTTGTATAAATCTTCTATGAATATGTAAAAAGTACCGCATAAATTGACCCTAGAATTAACATATTAAAATAGATACATATTGTTAATTTTGTTTCTTTTTTATGGTGTGTTTATTTAGTGGTGAATTTTAAACAATCAAATAACTAACGTAATATGACGCCGGTATCCCTCGAATAGGAAGGCAGAGGAATGTAGTATAGGTACATTTCACCTATAACCCATTGTGAAATAGATTGCCATACACCGGCCAAAATTCTGGCCTCCGTGCCAAGAGAAGAAAATTTAACTAGAATGTTTAAATCTCTATAATACAATAGTACACAACCCAGAATATAAACCCAGGTCCTCGCGACTAGCAGCCATATAAATGATAAAGCAGTCAAAAAGTAAATTGCTTAACTTTTAATTAATAAATTATTTATTGAACCTATAAAGCGTTTTATTTACATCCAGCCTCTATTTATGTTTTCTCCAACCCTTTCGTCGTTACACTGCTGCAGTTCGGCGTCCTCTGAATGAGAGGGTTAAGACCATAGGCTACCACGCTGCCCAAGCGTAGGTTGCCAGGCTCCACACGTCTAAGAGAACCATTCAGGATTAACTCTGAGTTGGGTATGTTTAATTATGTTAAAAACTAAAATTGAAGTTGTAATTTCGAGTTTCAACTAAGGTTTGTATGGTTTAATAAATTTACCACTATTGTTTTAAAATAAACCATTTCACTGCAGTCACGTGGTTCATGATAATTAATTCCAACAAATCGACAGCACTTCATGTTCAGTGCTGTCATCGTGTATTTATCGTCGATGTTATATTTAAAAACTAATTAATACTATCGAAATTAACGATGAATGTAACTACAATTATTTATTTGCTATTCTTTGTGTATATTAAGATTTACTTCGTATAAAATAGAGACCAACTAGTGTTTATTTTAGAATAAAGACACTAAAACAAGTTCGCATACATAACAACACACATTAAAACAAGTTCGCTTGCATTTTTTGTAATCATGTTGTTTATGTAATTTTTAATTGTTAAATAGCACGCATTAACATATGCGATGCATTCTATCGTGCGTTTAATAATTACAGAAGCGTGTTGCGATGTGAATGTGGTGAGCAAATTTGAAAATCAACGATAGTCGAATGTTGAAAAAATACGGAATAAATTTATAGTAGGCAAAGTTCGATTTGACTCCGTGCCAATAAACAGAGAACCGCGCATTCAGTGATAGGCTAAAACTATACAATTTAATAATACTTGTGAGCCCGCTTTGTTTCCATGAGAACATTCGAATCATGGGAACAGTGGAGTGCCCCCTCCATTCGCGTCTTTGTACCGACTTTATTAACATCAATTGCGTACAAGTATCCGTCCCCTTATCCAGAGCGCGTAATTGCAATTCCTTTCTCCGTACAGAGTAGAAACATTTATTGATTCATAAAAAGAAAATCAAGGGTCATTTAGAGCTTTTTAATTCTGACGCAAAATTATTATCGCTTTGTTTGAGCCGCACATATTAACGAGTTAAAAGTTCATTGTGCCAGATGCTGGGTTATTGTTTGTGTTTTATTTTTAAATTATATTAGCCGACAGATAGGTAAAGTACGGACGTATACACGCGCGCGTTATGGGTTATATAGTGTATTTATAGGCGCCCCACACGCAGTTGTATCGCATGCGCGAGGTGCGCGGGAGACGCTCGAAGCTTCTATTCCAGGCGGGACCTTGCGCATTCATCCACTCCACAACTCCAACATAGCACAGTCGCTCGCAAGGACAACATACATTAGCTCAACTACACCACAACTCTATAAACTAATCCTTTCACTTATCCCTACTTATATGTATATATGGATAACTCATACTGATAAAAAAATATATATGAAACAGAACTATAAATAGTCAGCGCCTCTTTATATTGAGGAAAAAACTAAATTAAGTGATATTGCGGATGCTCTAATAACAAAATATATGACTACGGTGGATACGCATTCTGAACACATTACGTTTCAATTCTTTCCGCGGGTACCAGAGAAGTTGACAATTACCCAATTGGAATCAATGGCGGACTACGGGCAAAGCTATCCATATAAATATAGAGATAAGTGAATCCTTCGTATGTGTTACGCGTAACACTTGTCTGCTCATTGTCTGCCTGTTATGTCGGTTGCGATCCTAGTGTGGGCGTTATTGAATGCGGTTAGAAGAATGTGTTTGAAATCTAGTCTACGATTTGACTATTAGTCGTCGGCACTGTTGTTCAGAACTAACCCCGAAGTAGTTGGCTGTTCTTTGTTAACTTCGTTTCACCGGTAGCGCAAGGTCGCACGCTTTTCAACGACGTTCAATGGAATTTTACATTTTCAAAATGACGATACCGAAACGCGTATTCGTATTAAATTTAATGTTTTTATTAAAATTTCTAATTTCTAAATTTTTCTAAATTTAAATTTAAATTTCTAAATTTAAATAACCACAGATCCTATTGAACTTTTAGTCAGAGACACCATTAGCGTTAATATGGAACGCCTCATTTATCTGCATCCGGCTACTGAACATCTGTTGGTGTAAAACCGATGGTAATAGTGCCTTTCCTAGTTTGGCGTTGAATTAATAAGAACTATATTATAAATGATTATCGGACACATAATGAATCGGACACATAATGAAGTTTGGTAATTATGGGTAACACAATGTTAATATTTAACGTCATAACAATGAGTTATGTAGAGTAATTACTTAAGATTGATATGTTGACACTTTCGTTAAATATCCCAGTCACTAAATGACACCCTTACTGTAATGGAATATTCTTGTTAGAACCGACATTGGTGTCGACAATCTTTTTTGAATTGTAATTCCTGTCTCCTTAAATCACAAACCACAGTATAGACAAAGAAAACACAGTGAGACAATGCACTGCAACTCACTGCAAGTACATTGACGCCCACTTAATAAAATTAATACAATGTTAATTCAGTGCCATTGTGACCTAATCGGAACACTTGTTAAACGCGTGTCATCATCACATTTAGTCACTAATGAATAAGATTTTCTTGATATCCTTAATAACCGACTCTGTTGCGGCTCAAGACATAAATACTTTAGTAATTATTACACAGAGTTTCAATACGGTGTGTCCGCAACTGTTTTTTGGCGCTGTCAATTTCTCTTCCTTGTCCTTGTCAGAAATGTAATGAGTCACTAATTCTTGGAATTACTGAACGAAATGTTCCATTGTCGTGCTTATTACCTATATGCAGTTATTGAGGATATGTTCGAAGTGTCCAGAAACTAAATATGTCCTACGTGGTTCTAATGTTATATTCCTTTAGGTTAAAAATATTTTCGAGAAACACTTTTCACAGCTGACTAAAACCCATTGATAGGCAGAAAGTTCTCAATTTCAATGGTTCCTTTTTTAATTTTTTTAAACACTTCTTGTACCTATTAAACTTTATGCCCTTCCGTGTAACGAGCAATAGAATTTATACAGCGAGCAATAGAACGGATAATACTGTGTTGGATAAGGAAAAAGCTTAGTTGGATATGCATTTATGGATACAAAAGGTACATATCCACATTATACTATCGGTAATTATATGCCGGGTGTTTGAAAACTTCTAGCCTGGTTCTAACAATTAATATGTCAACTTAGCATTGCTTACATACCGTGAAAACGACCGTGAAAACTTACTTTAGGTAAATATTTTCAAAAGGGAATAAAGCGGATTCATCATTCAAATACTTCAAGAAACCCTGTCCTCATCGTTATAAAGACCTTGATTTAAGCGATGTAGAGAGCAGATAACTTTAAAATATGTGTCGATTAACGGCAAGCTCTTGACGGAAGCTTTGCAAGAAAATATCAAGAAAACTGTGAATATTTTTTATGTAGGTGTATAAATATTTTTTTAATACTCGACTCATTTCTCTAGGTAAGTAAGTATACTTTACTTCAAGAATAATTTAAATACGTTGAAAGTGCCACATATAGATTTGTAATCTTTACCTATTATTTTTTGAGTAAGATCATCACTAATAATTGCAATTAAATGGGTGAATACAAATAAGGTGTTCAAATATTAAAAATTTCAAAAAGTCATGCAATTCTACTTATTACAATAATGAACGAGCACACTAAAATTATTCTACTGAATTCAAATTATAAATAATAATAATAATAATAATAATAAGAAATAAGAATTCAGGCATAAAAATTAAAGGCACGTATAGAGCAATTAAAAGACAAAGACTCCTCAAAGGTAAGAAAATCGTTGTATAATGTAAGGTTGCAATCTACGCCACTGATATATCAGACTAGTTGCATGAAATTTCAAAAACATAAAGCTTATAATGCAGAAATGGTCGTGCAATAACTCGATAAAAAGCGTCTTTCCAACAATGAATGGCAATGAACGAAGCTTAATAGTTACTTAAATGTGTTTTCAAGAGCTGCCTGTACTTAGAGTTTAAAATAATAACTCATCCAAAGATTCATATTGCAAAATAATTTATAAATGCCTACTTTCTAATCTCGATAAATAAATTGTTATTAAAACCTGTAATATGTCCTTTTATTAACTTTACGTAAATTATTTTGTTTATCACCAAATCATTAATGTACTAACTTGTTTGGATATTTGTAAGACTGTTACTATGTACATTATTTTTCCCTTCTATATCGTAATACAACATTAATTCTAAAACCAACATATCGGAAAAAACTAATATAAATCATGAGGACAAATTTTTCTTCACTTCATATGTATGTTTACGTGCACATCACATTTGAATAATATGCTAACAAATGGGTCCTAAGAGGAAATGTAAGTATTGCAACACCCGGACGCCTGTTACGTCCGGACGAATTGACTATCTGGGCCGGTAACGGCACCTAAACAGTAGTAGACAACGCACGAAACCACTGAATAACCAAACACTGACCTTAAAATCGTTTGTGCCACTTACGGATAATGATAAAGACAGATTAACAAGTGTTTTATAACACATGAGCGCACAGCTGCCGTTGGGAGAATTTTGGCAACGTCTTGCAACACTAAGCACCGTTCACACATGACAATGAATGAAAATAAATTGCATCAACTAATTTACTAGAAACGTTCCCGCCAAAACAAAGTTTTGAGAATAATAAGATTAATAACGGTTGCAAGAGAAAACTTAACTTTCTAACGAAGAATGGAAAATTATCGCAATGTATTAGTTATTAGATGAGTGCTATTAGGCCGAAGATGGTTGCGCACACCGTCACGGTCCACCAGTCGCCACCGTTTACCAACACGCGCCAAGTCGTTTACTCGTGCCAGGCTGCGATTGCTTCAGACAACCAATCCCGTTAGTATTGCGACTGACCCAAGATACAAACATTACATGCTACGTACGTAGTGATCGTCAAAATTACTAAAAACTAACAATGTATAAGTATTATTTAAAACGTCATTAAATTGATAATAGGTTTGTGTTAAACAAATATGTTTGTGTTATTTACTTTGTTTTTTTGGATATAATGCAATATTTTCCAGACTGAATAAAAGAGGATTTTAAATTAAATTAAAATAAAAAGTAAAATTCCATAACTACCAAAAAAAAATTGAAATTAAAATGTAAATCAAATCATTAACATGTAATGTCGTGGGTGATTTTTTGTCAAATGGTTGGTGCAAATAGGTAATTGTATTAGTTTATAAAATATCAATTGTTTTTGAAATTCTATAGGCTGTTAGGCTTTGTCAAGATAAACATGTAATTAACTAGGTCCTAAAACAAATATTTAAAGACAGAAAAAGCCTAGTAAAGCCTAGTAACTAAATAATATAATAACTTGTCACTACACTGTAAATTGCTAATAAGCATACTATACATTTATTTAACAAATATTCCTAAATGAAAACATTCACTGTAGTACCATATGACTGGAATTTAAAAAGAATAGACTAAATGATATCAATAGAATTACAAAAAAAAATAACTAAATAAAGCTAAAAAAAATGCTATTGGTGATGTGACTGAACACCCTAAGTGCACTATGTTTTTACTGACAGCATGTCAATGACTTGCATCAAAACTTGTTCGATATAAACAACAGTATGAATAAATACTTGACTGCAAACTGAAATTCTCAATGTGATTCCAATGTAATATGTACTCTTATATAGTGATAACAGGATACATTGACACTACGGTTTGCAAGTTAAGTTAATCAACATGTTGTAAGCAAAACTTCTGAGGTTCACTTCTAATGCCTGAACAGTATATCATTTAAGGTGTAAGGCTGCCCTGTATACTACCTATGTACATTGTAATACTTTTCATAGCATTGTGTAAACCGAAGTTTTCTTTCTATCTACCAATATATTAATGTTTTTAATGACTATTTTGTGCCAAAATAATACTAACAGAAGATAATTAATGATATCATTGAATAGATATGCAAATTTGTGAATGACATATCCATAATAGTGAATGTATTGTGTTACAAATTATAAATTGAGCTTACTACTACTTTGGAATACTATGGTATGATGTGCAATAAGCAATATGAAAATTAAAAAATAATATTAATCAATAATTATGTATAATTCAATGATCAATGCTGGTAATTTATAATTAATATCCAATGTATGTTTACAATGAAAGTAAATAGATTACCTGAGTTTTCCGAAGAATAAAACTGCACTTGTTAATCTCCCACTTAAAACTTTTATTATAGATACTTTGTTATATGTATTATCACAAATCCTGGTAGACTTTCAAAACACAAACACGCAACTGACAAATCTTAAGTCTGCATTTCCTCGATTACTGATTTTTCATATAAACATAATTTACACAATAAAACACAATCTGAAAGATGACTTAGGTGTATACTCATGTTCATCGCACTTCACTCTACACAATCATATAAGATTATTGCATATTTGGATGGCCTTTTAATTCTCTAAAACCGTCCTAGTATCTCCACATCATTAATCTCATGAAATTATATACAAACTTGACTAACATTACTTTACATTACATATTGTTGTTTACAAATGGACACAGCTTCCGCTGGTGTCCCATTCAGAAGAACAAAATAAAGCTAATCGTGATCCTCGTTTGTGGCTACCTATACACATCCCCATCAGGGATAACGTATTTCGTTCGTTCCATACGATTATGATAACTGCGGGAGTATCTACCAGTACTAAAGTATGAAAATATAAGATAAAGCACCTCGTTTGGACAATGGTATGTATCAAAGATATTAACAACGTGATATGACGCGCACCGCGAGCGCCACGGCCGGGGCGCGCGGGGCCCGCGCCGCCCCCGTGGGGCCGCGGCGGCCTCCTCGCCGCCCCGCCCCAGCAGTCTTACGAGAAATAAATGCCACATTACACTCTATATATTAAAGCACTGTACAACAACAATAAGGTCTCTTCTCCTTTTCGGGACTAACGTTCATTTCGCGCACTATTTCTGCGAACATTTCGTTGACATTGGTGCGGCTCTTTGCGGACGCTTCTACGAAAGGGCAGCCCCACATCTGCGCCAGCGCAGAGCCCTCCGTCTGCGACACCTCGCGCTGGTGCTCCAGGTCCGCCTTGTTGCCCACCAACAGGATGGGCACTCGTTCAGATCCCTTCACGCGTGTTATCAATTCCTTCATGGGCTTGATGTCTTGGAAAGTCTGATGATTGGTTAATGAATACACTACTACGAAGCCCTGGCCGTTCTTAATGTACAGATCCCGCATTGAAGCGAACTGTTCCGTTCCAGCAGTATCCAATATTTCCAAGACACACGGCGAATTATCCACTTCTATTTCTTTTCTATAAAAATCTTCTATGGTGGGGTCATATTTTTCCATAAAGCATCCGGAGACGAACTGCACGGTCAGGGCACTCTTCCCGACCCCACCCGAACCCAACACGACTACCTTGAATTCGCGCATTGTTGTGTTGTATAAATCACAATAACCAGTCTTCTTTTATAACGTTTTAAAAACGTATCCACACTGTGCTATAAAAATGTCATTGCTATGTTGGTTTATGACTCACTCGAATGCGATCACTGAGGAACGTGAACATAAAGGAAGCTAACTAAATGGTAAACAGCGACGCCATTTTAGTTGATTGAGTGGCAAAACAACTTTGATTGCATCGCGACGCTGCGCTAGTCACTTCACTCTCGAAAGTACAAACACGGAAGCAAACATCTATTCAACTGACTTGCTCTTTACTGGAATTGGCAGCAGCAGCAGGTTGGTCAATGCACTCTATTGCAATGGTGTGATTGGTGAATGGAAAAATATCACCAACAGGATGTCAGTGTTACTATACCATTAATATACATTTTACCGACATATTGAAATTTCAAAACAATAACAATGTAAATAACAGTATTTGATTTTGAACAATTTTATTTCATTTTTAGTTTTATTTGTCTATATTGTTATAAATTATGAACTGTCTTAGTATTCCCAACCAATAAAACTTTAAAAATCCTAATATAGTTTGTATTGAATAACCAATTTCTAGTTATATTTGCAGCTTATTCGATGCCGTACTTGAAATATTCAAATAAATTATTTTTTGAAAAATGTTAATTTGTTTAACCGGAAACAATTAACCGAATTAACCGGAAATGTCATATTTTGTTGAATTTATGATTGAAGTATATGGATTTGTAAAACTAGAGTAATATCTAGTGCACGTTGTTTAATGATGAAACATACGTAGTAGTAATATGTGTAAAATAAATTCTTGAAAGCTCAAATATTTTTAAAACTTTTAAACAAAATGGTTGGAAGATTCTATTCATATGGCAATACTTGTACGGATACAGCGCTCACTTTAAAGTTGTCAGCCATGATAATCGTTCAAAAATTGTAACTTGCCGGTATTGTAGTATGTATGGGACGTATATTGTATGTAATAAATAGTAATACTATATAATAAAATACTAAATTGTAAAACTTTCGTGAGAAGATTGCTTCATCATTAGATTTATATATTTTTCATCCGTTCTAAAAATTCAAACTACTACTCACCACTACCGTGTTCAAAATACAGCTAAGGACTGTAATAATCTGGTGTCATTAAAAAAACAATATTAAAAATGTTTCTGTACTCTGTGTATATTATTTGTACCTAATGTTATCAATGGTATAACAAAACAATACGACAAACTAAATGTCAATGTCACTTTGAGTAAATGGAATAGGACAAACCAAACCAAACATTAATAGATTGTATAGGCTAGATCAGGTCAGGTCGTTTTTTTTAATATAATCGGAGCGTGCGTCATTAGTAAGTGAGCAATTCCTGTATTGCGTAATATCATCCAAAACAACGCTTGAAATTAAGAGCTTCCAAGGATTATTTGAAGTTTCTTAGGTAAGTTGTACTTTAATGTATAT